>NQII01001968.1:114472-299725 GCA_002778355.1 Clitarchus hookeri | reverse complement strand
ACTACTTAACTTTCTGAGTTCAAAGCTACCCTCCAATTATGCGTGCATAGTAACAGTGGTAGCCAATAATAACGCGGGATACAGATCATCCCTTTCCTTTCTATGAGCACCTTTTATCTTGTGACTACACCATGTTCCGTATGATGGAATCACAATGGCCCGAAAAACACAACATGACGTTAGAGCTCGAGAAATTTCATGTTATATTTTATTCAGTGTTCGCTGTACTCCAATGAAGTCTGTGTGACAAGTGTGATACTTGTATGTTGGAAAATACTAAAACAGTAAGTTACCCATATAATATCCAATATTTATGATTTTAAACTCATGATAAAATGAAAAAATGATTTTAATGCTTTTGACAATATTCAAATTCATACAATAAAAAAATGTATTTGAAAACAAACCGATACTGGATTATGGCACCAAGTTAGTTTATTATTTTTTGCAGTAGAAAAAAAGACACAAAATTTTGTTTTTTAATATTATATTTACATTATTTTCGTGCCACGATGAGCCCAACACAACGGAAAGTAAAAATAGAATCTACTTTTGTCAGGCTGTACGGGTTGTGATTTTGTCTTACTGACGTCTCAGGGACCTTGCTTTTAATTTGATTTTGCTGTGTCGGATTCATAAGGGTATTGTGACTCTAGCATTATACTCCGTTCACGGTTACTTCCAACTTTTCTGAAGCCTACTTCCATGATATTCCTCTGCCTCATGCAAATAAAGCTTAGTAAATGCCACCAGAGAGCCAACGTACTACATTTTTTTGGAAAATTAGTTCCGGATAAAGAGAATTCCCTCGAACGGAACTCCCTTCATCCGGAACTAATTTTCCAAAAAAATTCAAGCGTCGCAGAGTTGTGCCATAACTTTCCGGCGCTTGCTAGAGGTTTTTCGTTGCTCACACCAGACTGTACATGCCCGCTAGCTGGTAAACAAGCTGCATGATGAAGACAGCCGGCCCAATATGTNACGCTAGTTGGTAAACAAGCTGCATGATGATGAGACAGCCGGCCCAAGTGGCACAGCTACAGCTACGTTGCTAACGATACAAGTGACAGTGACTAATGACAATGTGCNTTTTTCGTTGCTCACACCAGACTGTACATGCCCGCTAGCTGGTAAACAAGCTGCATGATGAAGACAGCCGGCCCAATATGTGACACATGCCATTGGTTTTAGTGGTGTGACTTTCAGAATTTAGTGTTCTCACGTGTTAGTTCAAATGCACCGTATTTCGGCGTGTATAGACCGCAACAGAAGTTTTTGATGAAAAATTAGGGATAATTAATATTTCAAGTATAGGCCGCACTGAATTTTTGTATTCCCGTAAATATTACCGGGTCTCATCGTGTTAGTGTGGCAACAGCAAGCTATGACGTCAAACTAATTAATTTGCGTTGAGTGTTATCGTTGCCGCGCCGCCTGGCCTTCGCTTTCTGAAATGTGGCAGCAGCGCAATATTCCACGTAAATAAAACTTTTGTATTTATGTCAAAATGCCTTAACACANGCAAGCTATGACGTCAAACTAATTAATTTGCGTTGAGTGTTATCGTTGCCGCGCCGCCTGGCCTTCGCTTTCTGAAAAGTGGCAGCAGCGCAGTATTCTGCGTAAATAAAACTTTTGTATTTATGTCAAAATGCCTTAACACAGCGTTTGAATTGCGAACCATGTCCAGATTACTTACCCTAGGGAGTAACTTACAGTTAGTTATTCTACCATGATTTTGGCAAATACAAAAGCAGGAAAAAAATTTTACAAATTCAAATAGGTAGTTTTTCAAGGAGATCAAGTCAACAAAAATTTTTACCTACCAAAAAACTTGGGTGTTTCTGAAACACGCCACGATTATTCAATCTCTCGAATAGCCATGCTGTGGTCCTAAGAACTTATTATGATAATGAAAATTACCATTTTTACATATAAGTTACAAAATAAATCGTTACATTAGTTTGCCATATTATGTGACATACAAACTGTAACAATACAACTAGAATAACTTTAAATAGCACTTTCCCTGCCATCTGGCATGACAACTGTGAAGCAAACAAAGGTATAGTAGAGAGACCATAACATGGTTGCTACTTTAAGAGCAACAAAGCGAATTATTACAGTAATATTACCATTTTGTGTAACATTATTAATTTCAAAATAATTATTTAAAATATTATTTTAATTTACATTACCTTTATATTTTAAGTTCACCATACACATTTATAATAAATTACTTCCTAGAAACCAAGGACAGGCGATGGGGCTTTGCAAAAAGCAAGAAATTTGCTAGGAAAAGCAAATTGGAAAAACAAATGGTTAAAGACCAATGCCACAAAATGGCACAGTGTGTGTCGAAAATTTCACGTTGGTTTATGAGATTTGTTACAAAGAAATTTAATAAGAAGGTAGCATTTCAAGTGCGGGTAAACATTTTTGACTGGTTTTATAATGGTCAAACGAAAGTCTTCAAGACTCTTCCTCTGGAAAATGTATGGAACTTGCATCAGAAGTTAAAAGGAAGACTGTAGATCCAAAAAAAGCCATGAGACCATGCTTGTATATATAATTTATTTCTCGGAGCGGTTATCAGACACAGGTATACCGTAAATTTATTTTAATCTTGTTTTAAGTATCTATGATACTTTTTTTTAAATTACCTTAGTATATTATAATTATTCAGAAGAAACGCTTTACAGAATTAAAAAATCAAACTAATAGAAAAGAGACACTCACAATAATAGACCTAGAAATATATCTGATTATGTGATTGAAATGACTGGTCAACATCTTAGTGTGTGATGAGAACCACTATTGTAGAGAAAAAGTAACATGTTGTATTTTCACAATATTATGCTCACCATAAAAGGCATATATATATATATATATATATATATGACATATTTAAGTTTTACTATATGAAAAATGTTATAAACCTTTGCAGATGAACTGTAAGACTTACTATGAGTACTTTAAGGTACATTTTTGTTACAGTGTATGTAACCAAAGACTGATGTGTATGCTTTTTGTGATAAATACAAAAACAAAATTACTCCAATGATCTGTGCATTCAGTCTATGAACTGCACAAAAGGAAATTTCAGAAATGAAAACATTTGTGTGATAGCTACATAAATAAATCTAAAGAACATCCTCAACTTTCATCTTAGGTAGTGCAGGAGTACAGAACAGAAAAATTGCAATGGCAACATTTTCTGCATGTTTTGCAAAAGTGCATAATGCGAGTATTTTATAACTGTTTACCATATGGGGCACAGCTTTTCATATTGTAATCTAAATTTCAGACTATTCAGAAAAAAGTCAAGAAAAGGCAAGTATTGGGAGTGCAAAGCNGCTTTTCATATTGTAATCTAAATTTCAGACTATTCAGAAAAAAGTCAAGAAAAGGCAAGTATTGGGAGTGCAAAGCCTTATCTTGATGCAATGGCAACTTGCCGGATCAATCCTTAGCCATTTGAGGTTATTATGGACAGGAAAATGTTGAAAGAATGGGACCAATTTCTGCCACAGTTTTTCAATATCATATTAAACCATAGCTAAGATTTCCAATGACTATATATAATATTTTCAAACAACAGTTATTATCATTGCAACATAAACAAATTTTTTATTTGAAAGAAAGGGTTATTCACTTTGTATTAAAACTACTGCTTTATTGTATTTTTAACCATATTTTTCACATGCAGTGTCCTTGGCCAGAAGTCACTAAAAAAAAAGAAGAAAGTGTGAAAAGTCTGTTTTGTTTTTTAAGTGAGGATGACAAAGTCTTTTTTGTTAGTATGANGCTTTTCATATTGTAATCTGAATTTCAGACTATTCAGAAAAAAGTCAAGAAAAGGCAAGTATTGGGAGTGCAAAGCGTTATCTTGATGCAATGGCAACTTGCCGGATCAATCTTTAGCCATTTGAGGTTATTTTGGACAGGAAAATGTTGAAAGAATGGGACCAATTTCTGCCACAGTTTTTCAATATNGATCAATCTTTAGCCATTTGAGGTTATTTTGGACAGGAAAATGTTGAAAGAATGGGACCAATTTCTGCCACAGTTTTTCAATATCATATTAAACCATAGCTAAGATTTCCAATGACTATATATAATATTTTCAAACAACAGTTATTATCATTGCAACATAAACAAATTTTTTATTTGAAAGAAAGGGTTATTCACTTTGTATTAAAACTACTGCTTTATTGTATTTTTAACCATATTTTTCAAATGCAGTGTCCTTGGCCAGAAGTCACTAAAAAAAAGAAGAAAGTGTGAAAAGTCTGTTTTGTTTTTTAAGTGAGGATGACAAAGTCTTTTTTGTTAGTATGATNAAAAAAAAGAAGAAAGTGTGAAAAGTCTGTTTTGTTTTTTAAGTGAGGATGACAAAGTCTTTTTTGTTAGTATGATTAAACAAAGCTAATATTGTCAATGACCTGTATATTGTAATTTGACTTAAATATTTGTTTGAAAACTAAACTAAATAAATCAACAAATAATATGATTGCAATATAAAAAACATTTTGTTTTAAGCTAACAGAAAAGTGTTTGAACTTTGTACTAAAATATTAAAAACTAGGTACCGTACTTTATGGCATTTCAATTACTGAAATTATATGTTCTCCATAAAAAGGACTCATAACATACAATATATATCTTTGTTATTTCTTTTCCTTTAACGTTTTTATTAAAATATTTTCTATGTGTTACATCTAAAAACATGCATTTAGATTTGCTTGTGATACTGTATAATTTCTATCAACAATATAATTTTAAAAAGGTCATATTTTCAATCTCTTTTTGTTTTTTTATAATAATTTCATTTATGTGCCCTTTTTAAGTATACCACCTCAATTAGTGAGCTGATGGTTGGATTAGGCAGTAGAAACACCTACAAGAAGTAATGGAAAGGGTGTCGTGGCAGTGTTGAATGTAGTGTTGGTTAGGCACGAAAATGCCATAATTGGTTCAGTAGTTTTAAATGGCATCAGTGATCACGATATTTCAGTGGTGGAGATCGGGATTGGAAGACTGAGGATAGAGGATCCTACGGTTAGAGTAATATGGCAGTATAGGAGGGGAAACAAGAAGAAGGCAGGAAATTAATTTAGGAATATGTTTGAGCAGTGGGCCAAGTTGTGGAAAATGTACACGGCTTGTGGAATTAATTGAGAGGATGTTGGAGAGATTTGTCCCAAAGAAAACTATAAATGCTGGAAGTGATTCTCCAAACTATGGATGGGAGATATAAAGGATGCAGATTATTATAGACAAATGCATACATGATGGAAGAACACATGATTGGATAGTACAAAGGATCATATGAAACAGATTGGGAGGGAACTAGGAGGGTTGGTTAAGCAGGCAAAGCATGAATGCCCAGGCAGCATGATAGAGGAAGGGACAGGAATGGAAAAAGTTGTATGGATATATTAAGAATGTTAAAAGATGTACCAGTCTGCTACCATATTACTATGGCCTTACTTTGATTGTTAATCTGCTACCATAATTACTGCTTGCTGCCAAAAAGAAAATAAAGCATTCAAAATATATATGTGCTCGATACAAAAGGCCAATAGTAATAAATGAATAATGAGAACATGAGATTAATAGTTATATATGATCCAGAGTGGAGTAAAGTAAATAATTCCACAAGTAGTGCTTAGATTTACTAGATACATTTTAAATAAAAAGTAAACATTTTAACTTTTGCTGGCATAAGAAAGTAAGTATAAATGACATGATAAAAAAAAAGAAGGGCCCCTTTACAAATAAGATTTATTATATATGCGTATTTAAATGCCAGGACATTAATAATTTAGTGAAAACAAGACATTAAGTAAACAGGTATATGATGAACAAATTTTTTTCTTTTATATACAAAACATGGGAAGTTCACAAACTGTGGGTTCAATCAAAATGAAATGAAGTGAAGATGGTCAGTGGGAAGCAGAAACGCCATGGCCGTTCTTCGGTGAATGTGACGGGAGTCACGAGTACCCCATCACATCTACCAGGTTAAACTGCAAAGGTCGGTACAGACTGGGACTCGGATAACAAATGGGACTTCCAAACTGTTGTCGATGATGCTGAGAAACCGCTAAACTGTGAGACAGTAAAACTGTGAGGCGGTGAAACTGCAACCTCAGGAAAGGTCGGGCACGGAATTAACACAAAATCACTGTTACCACGAAACTGGGCCAGGAAAACATTAGAACAACAGTTACCCATAATGGGGTTGAAAACTACAGTAACGTAGTCTACCAGTACGTAACTACGTTGTAGCACATTTTAACTACATGATGATAAGTAAGATGAACTTCAAGAAACTACATCCTGGTTATAAATTAAGTCTGGAGGTGTGCTTCGTCAAGTCCGATGCTCATAGCTAGCCGGTGGAATGAAGAATACGCCATCGATACGCAGTGAGTGCTCGCTACAAGCACGCAGCTCACCTTCAGAGTTTGCCACTAGATGGCATGAGCTTACCCAAATAGCAGCTTTCTGTGCGTTTCACGCCTAGTAACAGCATGAAAAAGAGATGACTAAAGCAAAAAGAAAACAAAAGTTTTGCAGCTGGATGAGACGGCAACACAAAAATATGTGACGTGTTAAAAATACACATCCTGAAAGAAATCGTGTGTGCAGTTATATGCCCGGAAATGCGTTGACAACTTGGCTGAAACATATTTTGTAAAGCTGCAAGGCCAGATAAATGTGAATGTAAGAAGGCCCTCAATAAGTTAAAATAAATGGATTCACCGAGATAAATATCTCTTTCAAAATAAATCAATTCTAAATAAATTAAATAATATCCCAAATTGAAATTAAGATAATATAATTACTAAACATGAAAAAAGAATAAAAAATTATTTTTTAAAAATGTTAAATGGTACAGACTCTCCCCTTCCTCCCTGAAAGCAGATGCTAGGGTGTTTCTCTTCATACTCATTGTTAAAAACCAGATCAGTAACACAATGCACTGGTCATGTTGAAGTTCATGTTAGACTGTACAAACTTATTAGTCAACAAGACCAAAAGTATTTGGAACATACACAAGAACAATGAAACAAAAAACATGAGACTGACGATAATCATTTTAAATCAATGTATGTACATATTTTTACACTGTATAGCCTTAAAATTAAATTGCATACCCATTAAGACTAACAAACATGATGACAATCAAAATAAAGATGAGTGCACTCTTAAGATTAATCTTATATCATAATTGCTTATGAAATAGTACCTAAGTTTTTTGATGAAGAGCTTTGCTCCTTAAACTAGCATTGATTAACTTAGTTTTTTTTTTTTTTTTTTACTTGGCTTAGTTTTGTTTCACTTAGCTTAGTTTAGCTTAAGTAGGTTTGTGAGCTTAGTTTGTTTTGTGAGCTGCAGCTATAAGGGGTGCATCTCACAAGGAAAGTAACTAGCCAGGTGGATGATCAGTCCATATGACCACCTAAGTGGCCGTACACAATCGTTCGGGCTGACTAACCTATTTTAGGTTAAGTGGAGATATCTTTAACTGGGAGATTTGGGCCGGACTCAGGAGTTTCCTGTTGACTGGGTCGCAAAGTGCAACCGTAACTGGTGTGAGAAACCTTTGAATTTGGTAATGATCGTTCCACCTGTAGGCTAGTTCAGCCACTCTCTTGTCAATGGCTTTGCCCAATGTGTGTGCTCAGCATAACACAAAATCTCCTACTTTAAAGAGGTTCTGTCTACTATCCTTATCATATCATATCTATTCTTCTGCTACCATAATGTCAGACATTATTAAGTCACTGTTACTATTTAATTGTTTGGAAGGAGTGTGTGCTAGGCAAACGGGACACCACGTACATTTTACCTAAAAACTGACTCTAGTAATACTTTACTAATTATAATTTCCAATTAATTATTAAATTAACTGACTTGAATTTATAGACAACAAATGCTCAAGTTATGAGTTAAACACTTAATGCAATAATTGCAGAAATTAACTCGAGAATTGACTATGGCCTTGAAAGCCTCGAAAAATCCTGGAGTGCACCCCGTACAATCTATCTAACTTTAATTTGAAATACAGATGCGTGTTTTCTTATACTTGGCCAATGATTCACATTAAACAATAATTCATAAATAACAAATAAATATTCAAATTATATTTTACGTCATAAATGTAAGAAATAAAAGTTCATTAATCAGTTACATAGTTATATTTCGACTTGATCCAGAAGATAACAAGATTTAAAAAAAACAATGTTCCATGAAACTAGCACTTAGCTGTTACTTCTTCAGGCGAAGTCATGAAGCTGAAGATGAAAATTTTGCTCCAAATGGCAAATAGAGAGAAGCCGGGCAAATAGTTTGTAATATTTCTTGTGCGAAGGCTCAAATGGAGTTCTCTATAAACATTAGCTCGAACTAGTTTAGTTTAAAAGCATGACACTGTGAATTGAAAAAAGGTTTGTTGATAAAAAGAGCGCCAAAAGTAAATAAATAAAGAATGAAGCGGTGAACTGTTCACTGAAGATGTATTGCCGTTTCTTCTACAATATTGGCATACAAAAAATATTTATCACTCGCGGCATTAAAAACAAGAAAGAGATAGAATCGCAGCCTGTTAATGTTCACTTGAAAAACTTCTCACTTCGAAGATAATTCAACTAAGAAGATGGAAAAGAATCACTACTTTCTATCTCTGCGCCTTAACGACTCCTCACACCGGCGGAAATAAATTTAGTAGATTTCAAATGTCCGAAAAATAAAAGAAGGTTGAAGTCGCAGGTGCTGCCTGTGCGAGTTACGATAGTCGCTCGCTGCAGCTCTCTATATGAGCACTTCTAGACTTCTGTTACTGTGTTACCGGTGCATGAAAAGGGATGTGGCTACTCTATATATTGATCAAAAGTTTCATCATCTGAACACTGCCCAATTATTGCATTGCATAGTGCACATCTTCAATGGGGGACAGGTCGGGTGATCGTGCTGGCCAGGGGAGTTGACGAACACCTTCGAGAGCACATTGGTTAACACGAGACGTGTGTGCATGGACATTGCCCTGTTGGAAGAGGACATCTCCTTGATGTTGTAGGAACAGCAACAAAATGGGCTGGTTGAAGTTCTGGATGTAGTGTTCACTGTTCAGTGTTCTCTCAACAAACACCAGAGGCGTACGGTCATTGTAGACCATGATGCCAGGAGTTGGTCCTGTATGTCGCTGCTGTATACACTCTGGTTGTTGCCACTCTTCTGGTCGACGCCGCACTCGCAAACGACCATGACTGGTGCCAAGGCAGAATCTGCTCTCATCACTAAACACAACTCCACGCCATTCATTCCTCCAGTTTCATCGTTCGCGACACCGTTCGAGGCAGGCTGCAAGGTGGTGAGGTGTGAGAGGAAGCCTGATGAGTGGCACCCTTGATCGTAGCCCAGCATCCATCAAACAGTTGGTAATTGTCCTAGCTGACACCCTGGGTGCAACAGTGGCCCTAATCTGTGCAGTGGTCGCCGTGCGATCAGCAATGGCTGCTCGTCTGATGCGGCGGTCCAGGCAAGAATCCGTATGCCGTTGCCATCCGGAAACAGGTTGACGAGCATGTGCACCATCATTGGACCACCAGTACCACCAATGATGCACAGCAGACACTTCACGTCCTACGCGTTGGGCAATTCTCAAAGTTCATTAATTGCACGAAGAGCACACAGGCCGATAATTGGAATAATAGACTATACTTTCACTGAGTCAACTACAGTTGTATTGGGCTCAGCTGTGTTATGCTTAGTACGCAGTTCCTACTACGTCCACAGCACAGCACTGTTAATCATTGCATGTATTGCCCTATATCAGTGCCACATGCGCAAATGGTGTTCCTAAGTCACCGCTTTAGTGGTGTGAATTTTTCATTTTCCACCAGTGTATAATATCCAGAGTTTGAAAATTAGATGTAACATTATTGATGCATTATTTTTAATTAATTCTTTTCTTTCGTATGTTTCCTGTCCTGTTGTTGATAACCTGGTGTGTCTTAAGATTCCTGATTGTAGTTATAGAATTTTGAATACTTTGTGTACCCTAAACAAAAAAAAAGAATTTAGTGAAAAGGTGTGTTCTAAACTATAACAAATTGTTTCATGAGTATGATCCCATCTCTGGAAAGAAAATTAGATTTTATGATTTATTTAAGCATTATAATAGATAAAGTACTATCTCAGTACAATCCTTATTTGTTATTAATGTTTTTTTTTTNATGATTTATTTAAGCATTATAATAGATAAAGTACTATCTCAGTACAATCCTTATTTGTTATTAATGTTTTTTTTTTATTTGTTGTTTGTGTATTGAAGTTGTTTTGTTTAAATTTGTTTATTCGAGTTCAATTCTGTTGTATGGTTGTGTACCTTGTTTTGTAGTTGTGGTAATTATGTTGTGATTGTGTAATATTTGCATTGTATGTGCGTGTAATTGTGTATGTTCTATTTGTTTCATATAAGTTGTTCTGTGTTTGCGATTTTTTGTATTCAAATTTTGATTATTTGTGTGTATTTTTCAATATCTGTTTTTTATGTGTTTGCATATATGTATGTGCCGCTCTGTTAATGGTTTCTACTGTTGGGTGGCACATTAAGCTCCCAAATAAATCAATAAAAAAATATATTGTTATCATTATTACTTTTGTTGTTGAAGTTGTTGTTTATTTTGTTGTTGTTGCAAATGTGAGTGTGTGTGAGTGTGTCTGTGAGTGAGTGAGTGAGTGAGTGATGCAATAAATAAGTTCAAAAAGGTGACAGGTTCCTTAGTGTCCATGCGTTCGCTTCTTTAGTGCTCAATTTCTGTGTGTGTGTGTGTGCGTGTGCATATGCACAATTGTTTGGAAGAAGTCCTGAATATACTAATGAAGCATGCATGTTTANATGATTTATTTAAGCATTATAATAGATAAAGTACTATCTCAGTACAATCCTTATTTGTTATTAATGTTTTTTTTTTTATTTGTTGTTTGTGTATTGAAGTTGTTTTGTTTAAATTTGTTTATTCGAGTTCAATTCTGTTGTATGGTTGTGGCCCTTGTTTTGTAGTTGTGGTAATTATGTTGTGATTGTGTAATATTTGCATTGTATGTGCGTGTAATTGTGTATGTTCTATTTGTTTCATATAAGTTGTTCTGTGTTTGCGATTTTTTGTATTCAAATTTTGATTATTTGTGTGTATTTTTCAATATCTGTTTTTTATGTGTTTGCATATATGTATGTGCCGCTCTGTTAATGGTTTCTACTGTTGGGTGGCACATTAAGCTCCCAAATAAATCAATAAAAAAATATATTGTTATCATTATTACTTTTGTTGTTGAAGTTGTTGTTTATTTTGTTGTTGTTGCAGATGTGAGTAAGTGAGAGTGTGTGAGTGTGTCTGTGAGTGAGTGAGTGAGTGAGTGATGCAATAAATAAGTTCACAAAGGTGACAGGTTCCTTAGTGTCCATGCGTTCGCTTCTTTAGTGCTCAATTTCTGTGTGTGTGTGTGTGCGTGTGCATATGCACAATTGTTTGGAAGAAGTCCTGAATATACTAATGAAGCATGCATGTTTAGGTATTTTTGTACTTTTTTTGTTGATAAATAAAGAGTATGGTAAGTCACTATGCAGATATATAATTTTTATTTTCAAAATATATCAAAAACACAAATAGTAAATTTTATTTGTAACTGAATGTGCAGGCAGTATGTAAGATCTCCATTTGCAAAACTGATTTATACTGCATTCAGTAACAGTTAATCTACATGTTTTACTTTATCCTATGATATAAAATTATTATTGCATTACTGTTATGCATACATAGCTCCACATTTTTATAACCATGAAGTATTGTGCTTGTTTCTGCANATATCCATTTGCAAAACTGATTTATACTGCATTCAGTAACAGTTAATCTACATGTTTTACTTTATCCTATGATATAAGATTATTATTGCATTACTGTTATGCATACATTGCTCCACATTTTTATAACCATGAAGTATTGTGCTTGTTTCTGCAGTGGAATGTGGAATGTGGAATGTGTTTCAGGCTGTAGGATATCGACTAATTGCACCTGTCTCCTTCATAATGCACTACTCAACATACAGGTGTGGAGGAATACTGTCCGGTCCTGAGGATACAATAACTAGTCCAAATTACCCAAGTAATTATCCACCAGACATACACTGTTCTTGGGCTGTCAATTACCCAGATGGACAAGCTATTCAGGTAAGATTACCAACTGTATGATGATAGTAGCATTCTGCAAGTTATCAATTTGGTTCTTTTCCTGCATTAAGCTGTCATTGACCATTGTATTTGTCATAGCTGACTAGTCTGTGCACTTGAACTTACTGGAACGTTAGTTTGTATTTCAGCTCTTAGCCTAAGGCAAAGATGTTAACTTTTAGATGAAGAAGATTGACCACCATTTTTTGAGGCTGATTTATTTTTCAAGGTGGCGAGCAAACGAGAAAACCAGGAAAAACCAGCAAAATGTCAGGGAATATTTTGTGAAAGTTTAGAATTTTAAAACCTCCAATAAACAATTATTTTGCTGTATAATTTAAAGGTTCAATGTGCTCTGTAATTTGGTTTGATGCACCCAACACATTAACCCATGTATAGCCAAATACCCTCCCCCTCTCCCACATAAAATAACGTTCTTGAAAACAGGGTGCCGGGATTACATGATGGAGAGTACATGAGTCGTTTTTGTGCGCTGCTGTGCTAGCGTGGTGTTGCATCTCTCCTGACACATGGTGCACGCTGCGCGCTGTCACTGCATCTTGAGGATTCGTTCTCAAATGGAAAATGCATTGGAAAAAATACGGAAAACAGAAAAGTTTTTTATGCAATGGGAATCATTTGTAACCGAGTATAGGAAAAAGCAGGAGTGTAGGAAAGTGTTTAGAGAAATACATGTTAAGCTTATAGGAATATGTAACATGCCGTTACCTAAGCCTAACATCTCAAAAAAAGGGAGTGCTTATCATATACCAGTTTAATATTGGGGGCAAATATTAGAGATTATTCACGGGAACAAAGCTGGAAATGGAAAACAGGATACTGTCTACTAAGTTAATTCAAAATTCTGTGTAAATCAAAGTTGGTAGCCCCTGATAATAAGAATATAATTTTAGTTTCCATGGAGTTTGGTTGATTCGAAAATTCTGCATAATATGTAATTCAAAGTAAAATTTCCTCAAAAGTATATGTAAAATTTAAATGCACTGCTGCAGTAATTAAATTCTTGTGTAATAAAAGGAACATCGTGAACGACACTTTATGTATGCTCAACAGACGGTGAGGCATTCTGCTGCACGCGGCCGCCTTGCCCATAGGCTGTTCACGGTAAGTGAGCACTTTTGATGCCCTAGTTAATTTTTTCCTATCAGCAATTTTTTTATCCTTCTGCCCCTTTTTAAAATAAATATTGCCATTTAAGTAATAAACACAGTGTATATATTTCACTGGACTCGAAAGAGAATGTCTAAGGCTACAATAAAATATATTTATTCATTATTATTCCAAATGAAAGGATTTTGAAAAGTGCTCACTTTACCGTGAATAGCCCCTAATAGTACGGAAATATGTCGGTAGTGGCCTACTGGGCCGCTGACGGTACGGAACATGCAACTGAGTTGTCGTCTGCTAAGTCCGCAATAAAGAACTCCCACCGTCTTTTTTTTTGCCTCATTTATCCCTCTTTTGTTTAAGTACAACCTTTATGTTTCTGGGAGAAAGGAAAGAAAGATAGTATAGAATTTCCTGTCAAAAGAAAATAATTTTGATGTGGTGCTTCAGTTTTTCTTCTTGTATTTTACATGTTTGCGTAAGTAATGCGGCAGTGTGTGTCTGAGGCAGCATTAGAGAAAGAGTGGCTTAACAGGGATGTTGTATAGCAGTTGTTCCCTCGCAGGTAGTTGATGCTGTCTTCTTTTTTGCACAGAAGTGAGATGCCATGTACACTGAGGTGGTCTCGTCAGACAAATATATCCCGCTGAGAGGAATGTGGGTCACAGCGGGAGGGGGAAGGGATGTGCTTGACAGCTGTCACCTTTTGGAAACGGAAGGGTGTGGGGGAAAGAGGGCTGGCATGGGAATGATTCTCTTTTGGAAGATCCCAGCTAGCAAACTCATGATGGAAATTCACTAGTGTCACCGTATATTTAGGACCATAAAATGCACATGTCACAGTTTGTTTTTCCCCCATCCTGTTCATATGGTTCATCAACACAGTTATATTTTTATGATCTTCCAGTGAAGTCGCTGTGATCCAGCATTAATTTTTTACTTTCCAGCATAACGTTTAAAGCTGTTTATCATAGGCTAAGTTTGGGCAAAACAAGTTTGGTTTTAAAACAACTCCTTTTTTTTCCCTGCTTAAAAATTGTATTTATTAAAGTTTTCATGCCCAAAGACTATTTCCTATTTTCTATTGCCTTTTCTGTATCAATTTTTTCAAACAATTACAATGTAAAAGGAAGTGTCACCGCTTAAGTCTTAGTAGAAGCAAGTTGCAGCCGGGAAGGCAGTACACCAGTTCAGTGTAGAGGCCGTGGTTTGTGATGTGCCATGACCGCCCTTATCGCTCCCATACATCTTGGTCTTGGAGAACATGTCAAATGCATCACCCTTAATCACAGACACACCGACAATGTTTTGTGCACTCAATTTTCTTCTTTATGTTTTTTCATAACAAAAAAGATGTGGGGCGTACATGCGCCAGCACTTAATCATGTCGCCTTTAACCACCCTGACGACTCAAGTTCTGTCTGACCCACATGCCAGCGGCGCCATTTAGGCGACCTTATTTCCGGGGAAAAAATTCAAGTACTACATGGGTAAATACCATTGATTCTAATTTTCGTAAACTTCTGCAATGTTAACACTATTTTTAAAGCAAAAAAGAAATGCCTTAAGCAAAAACATATAGACCAAAAAAAATTTTTATTTTGATAATTTAAAATTTTGTAATTAAAACTCAAAAATTTTACTCAATTTCGCTTTGCTTACAAGATATGAGTTTGCTGCCAAGAAAAGAAAATCATAATTGCTGATTTCAGAGCTGCAGGAAAAAAAAGGCTAACATTATGGAAGAAGCACATAGAGAGAGGCAGTTAGTTGATAACATAATTAATTCTCTGATGTAACAAGGGATATTATAGCTTTGCTCAAAACTTTCTTATTATGTTAATTTGTGGAGTTGATTTCAGGTATAGAAAGTAGCACGTAAGATAGAATTTTTTTTTCATGCCATTTAAATATGTTTTCCACATGTTGTATTAACTTACGTTGTCGAGTGAGATCAATGAAAAATGTATGTAGATACTTCTCAGGATACTGTTTAAATATTTTTGACTTTTGGAGAATCATAACGTGTAACTATGTTAGTGTTACAGCCCAAATTATATTATCATATACAGTATTTAACAGATTTGTGTGTTACTTTTAATAAGTGGTGTTGTGATTGAATCTTGGCTGATTTGAGTTGAAGATACCAGGAAAAGTCAGGGAATTTTTTCTGTAGGTTTTGCTAGCCACCCTGTTTCTGTGTAGAGTATTTCATCTGCTCCATTTCTACATCAGTGGAGTTCAGCTCTACTCAATAGGAAGAATATTGTCCTATCTTTCAGTGTTGTCAGGTTTCTTCATGTTTGTTTTGTCGTGCAGATGATGAGCATCATGCTGTTGGTTGGCACTGTGCTTTTGTGCACTCAAGTGTATGTAATAGTAATTGTTATTATTTCATGCCAAAGAAATGGTAGTGTTGGTTGTAGTATATTTATTAAAAAGAGTTACGAGTCAGTATGGCCTCAGGTCAGATGTATCACCATACTAGTTTGGATTTTGTGTTGTCACAAAAGTATCAAACCCAAATATGTACTCCACACACCTAAAAAATAGTTTTGCACCACCAGAATTTTACAGTTACTAGGTTTGCTCATGGCCCAAGAAAAAACCCCCGTGTGGTGGCAGGATTTTAGAATACTACCACAGCAGCCCCATGCTTGTCGTAAGAGGCAACTAATCGGGACGTGGTCGGGATCTGAAATTTGACCAGGGCAATGCCCTTCCTAATCAGGGTCTGTCCTCACAAATGAGTGCTGCCTCCAAATTGCAAATTGTGTAACCATACGTGGTGCCTTTGTTAGTGACGGTCTAGGAAACCTTTCTCATTGGCCCAGCAGGCAACTCTAGGTGCGGAGCCCGTATCCACATACATGTACACCCATGTAGCACCAATTGATGCCTTCTTGGCAGGAGGGGTTGTCGTGGCCGACTAGCACATGTGCCTAAACCTGCCAGAAAGACGTGTTTCTGCTGTATGGAGGAGGCAGGTGTAATCAACCACAATTCCCCTGAAAATGCACCAAAGAGTGACCTCTATAGTGGGGAGCCTGGGATGTTTTCCCCAGTATGGGAATAAAACTCACCTCGCTCAGAATGTACGATTTGCCCCTGGTTTGCCCTGGTGTACACTTTAGTGTGCTACTGCGGCAGTAATTTGCTGTGAATAGCAGCAAAAGATAGCTGTTCCTAAGTACTGCTTAGGTCTGTGGGAGGTTGGTCCCTCTCCTAATGGCACATCCTGTCAGGTGCTGACTTATTTTCTTTTCCCCCGAATGGTAGGCTGAGGCCGATGAGTCCCAGTATAGAGAGCCTACACCATGGCTTCTACAAGCATTCCCCAAAAGGGTGGCACCCTCAACAGCCACTTGAAACGGCACAGCGATGACACAGGTAGTTATTAGTATTGTGGTTTTGTATGGCATCAGTCTACTCCTGTTAGATTACGAATGCCACATTTTCTGGTAATCCGAGGTTAAGAAGGGCACACTTTTTGGAAGGTTGTTACATTGCCGGCCTTCTGGCCAGTAGCGCACAAGAAAACAGGATCGCAGGGACTACAAAATGAGTTCCAACTTCCACAGTCTAGCCTGCTTGCCAGCTGCTATAAACTACATACTCAGAACACTGCTGTGGTAATTACCTGTTCACTGAGTTATAATTAAATGTTTGTAAACATGTTACAAATTTTTAAGAAGTGACTAAGACCAGAAATTTAGTTATTTTTTAGGTTAATTTATTTTTTCCTTTGTTCGTGTCACACTTGTTACAGGAAACACTTCACTTTTATTCACAGCCGACTAGTCCAGATGATTTTAAAAAAACTTTCTCGACGCGGTCTTTAACCCACACTAGTGAAATTGTTCCGTATCTACAAGAAACTTCCCATCCTAAGTCCCAACGGTTTCTTTTGCCTGCATTATGGCACTGGGTATCCACATTGACGAACGAGCTAACTCCTGATTGACCCAGCCTACTCGTCTGATGTATCATCCCACCACCGACCTAATTATATGCTGCCACCATTGTGCCAACCTGACATTTTGACCTCCTACCCAGCAAAACAAACTAAATGCCACAACTGAAAATTATCACTATAAATCCTCAAATTAATATAAAAATTGTGCCTCACGATACTGAAAAGCTTTAGTTATTTCACTAGTATAAAATAATCTACATTTCCCTATATAAAATTATATTTCACAGTTCCCTTTTTTTTTATTCTACACAACCCTATAGTCATAACCATTTGTTACCAGCACCATTCGCAAGCTCTGTAGAAAAAGTGTATTTAAAAATATTTATCCTTATTTTTAGGAGATAAAAAAATAAAAATTAAACCAGTGACATAAGTGACCTGCAATGCCACAAGGTGTCGCCTTTGGAATTGCAAAAATTTATTGATCGAGAAGCTGGTGGTCCGGTTGCCAACTGTAAGAAGATCAATGAAAGGCATGAGCTTCTGGTTGAGATGTCGAATGCTGCCCAGACACAGGAGCTCTTAACGATGAAGACTTTCAGTGGGGCAACTGCCAAGTTCCCTGTTGAGGACAAGTGTAATTTGTCCCTCAACTCCAGCAAGGGTGTCATCTGGTGTCCCGACCTGATTGTAATCCCTTAAAGCAAGATCTTACAACAGCTGCAGACTCAGTATGTCACCGATGTTCGCCATGTGCTGAGATGGTGTTAAGTCGCCTACAGCTACCATCATGACTTTGTGCATGACCTCCCATCCATAATCAAATTCGGCTATTTGCGTGTGCATATTCCTGCATCTCTACATTGCTACAACTGTCTACAGTTTTGTCATTCATCTGCAAAACAATGTAATTATCCAGATTGTCCAAAGTGTGCTGACCCACTCCATCTAGATACTCCTCAGTACAGCAAACCGCTGAAATGTGTGAACTGCAGCAAAGGGCATCAGGTCTGGTCAAAGGAGTGCACTGTGTACCAGGAGGAGCAGGCTGTTCAACGGATCCTGCCACTGACAAGGTTTCCTTTGTTGAGGCAAGAAAACGTTTCCATGTTCTCCAGAGCCCAAAGCTTGCTGTTTCCTACAGTGTTGTTGCCACTGCTTGACCAGCAGTTAAGTATGCGTGTACACAGACAGTCGATGTGGCTACCCAAACTGAAATGTCTGTGAGTACACAGATGCCACAGGGAGTCCAGATAACCAGGACGACGTCTGTTGGTACGCATTTTAGGTCAGCGGAAAAAAAACTGTCAAATCCTTCTGTTGTTAGCAGGTCTCGTCCAGAAGCTGCTGTGAAAAAATTTGATAATCCAAAGACTCCATCCCTTTCATCCCTATCTGCGAGTGACCATGATTAGCATGATACATAGACTCACCATCCTGTTTTTTCGCAACCAGAACCGGGGATGGTGGTTGATGTCGATTCACAAAACAGTGGTGAAGGCTCAGGGGGCTTTTAGCTAGTGATCAACAGATATAGAGGGAATTTTAAGTAATTGATTCCGCATACTTTCTTTCCATAACTCATTTCCCTCATACAGTGTAAATGCTAAGGTTATTTCAATATTCTTGAAGAACTGAAACAGCTCCTAGTGTCACTCACTCCTACAGTCATTTTCTTTCAGGAAACACATTTTCGTCCCAGTGATATGGCCGGCCTTCAAGGTCATACGTTTTACCGCCTGTTAACGTTTTAATGGACCTTGCCTGTGTCGGTGTCTGTCACGTGGTGAAGAATTCTGTTTACCATGAAGCTGTTGCCCTTCACACGGCTCTACAGGCAGTGGTGGTCAGGGCTTTCCTCTGTATGTTTGTCCCTATTTGTAGCATATATGTACCCCCACACCATCATGTCAGCTTAGCTGACTGAGGTACTATCATCTCAGATCCCACCTCTATTTCTGGTTGTTGGTGACTTCAATACTCTGAATCAGATGTGGGGCTCTGACCACAGGGATGGTCGGGGTCGTTTCGTCGAGTCATGGCTCATCAGGTTTAATATTGCCTTGTTAAACACTGGTACTCCCATGCACATCACCACCCACACTGGCACTTCATCCTTTATTGATCTCTCTTTCTGTAGCCCAGCTTTGGTCACCCACTTTGATTGGTCTGTATACCCAAATATCTGTGGGAGTGACCATTACCCAATCATACTGGATCGGGTGTCCTTTGCTGCCCTACCCATACCACCTCGGTGGGTACTTAAGGAAGCTGACTTCTCATTTCAAGTATTCCCTCCATTTCGCTGATGATGTTCCTTGTGATGTTAAAATGGCAGTGGAACTATTCAACTCTATCATCGTGTCAGCTGGGGAGACTGCGATCCCTCAGACTTCACCACGTGGTCATAGGTGTGTTACTTGCTGAAACGTTGAATGCAGGGATGCTGTCCTTTCCCGGCAATGTGCACTCAGAGGCTTTAGTGCTCACCCCACTTAAGCTAACCTGGAGCTCTTCCGCATCTGTCGGGCTCGGGCATGGTGTATCATCAAGGAAAGCAGGCTGAAATCCTGGAGAGCTTTCATTTCATTGCTAACGGTACATGATACCAGTAAGTTTATCTAGGACATGTTTGAAAGCTGTGCAGACAATCTGTCAGCATTAAGGTTCCCTTCTTTCAGGTCAATAACAGTATTGTTACTGATGTGACAAATGTAGCAGATTTCTTGGGTCAGTATTTTGCAGATGTTTCGAGCAGTGTGCATTACACTCCCTCATTTTGAGCCATCAAGGAGTCATGTGAGACAGGACAGTGGGTGTCAATTTTGGTGGCTCAGGTGAGGATGACTACAACCAGCCTTTCACCCTTCTTGAGTTGGAGCAGTCTTTATCATGCCCGAAACACACATCTGTTGTGCCCGACAATATCCATCATGCTATGTTGCAACACCTCCCACTCGATGGGAAACTGATTTTGCTAATGATCTTAAATAACATTTGGACATCAGGTTTTTTTTTTCCTTCAGATGTTAAGAGTCCACCCTTGTACCAATTTTGAAACTGGAGAAGGGTCAAGGCAGATGTTTCCAGCTATTGATCTATTTCCCTCACCAGCTGTGTATGTAAGACCAATGAGCATGTGATTAAAGCACGTCTGATGTATAGCCTTGAGACGTGGCAACTTTTATCACCTCTTCAGTGTGGTTTCCTTTAAAATCGTTCTGCGGCGGAGCATTTGGTCAGCTTGGTAAATGCCGTACAGACAGCCTTTCTGCGAGGGCAGCACCTTCTTGCTGTACTCATCGACTTTGAGAAGGCATATGACACAACATGGCGATATGGTATCTTGCAACAGCTGTCTGATTGGGGTTTTCGTGGACATCTTCGTACATTTATACAGCAATTTATGTCCTTCCTCACCTTCCAAGTTCACAATGGTGCTACCTAATCTTGGGCATTTGTTACGGAGGATATTGTGCCACAAGGAATCGTTTTGAGTGTCACTCTGTTTGCCATCGCTATCAATGGCATTGTTTCTGCCGTTCGTCCACCTGTGGGCTGTGCTCTGTACATAGATGACTTTACCATTTTCTGCCATGCTGCATCTCTATGCATGGCAGAACGTCAGATCCAGCTGGCCTTTCACCACTTTGGAAACTGGGGAGACAGCTGAGATTTCCACTTTTCCACAGCTATGACACAGGTCTTCCACTTCTGTTGAAAACGTGGAATATTTCCTTCTTCTGAGGTACTTTTGTATTGCTCTATTTTGCTGGTTTTGAACACTGTCAAATTTTAGGCCTCTTTTTCAATTCTAAACTCTCTTTGAGGAGTCATATTCAGTCCCTGAAATCTCTTGTAAGGCACCTCAATCTCTTGAAAACATTGAGTGGTCGTGACTGGGGTACTGACACAGTCACCCATCTTGGTAGTGCAGTTTATTCTTCTGCTAGGCTCTCTGTGTTGAAACCACTGGCGAGTGTTCACCATGCTGGTATTCGTATTGCGACTGGGGCTTTTCGCACGAGCCCGGTTGTCAGTATTTGTGCTGTTGCTGGTGAACCCCCTCTACATTGCAGGTATGTCTGCTTCTTTCCTATGGGGTGCGGGTGCGTTTGGACTTCTTGCACTTCTGTAGGAACCGTGGCATTTTTCCTTCTCCGGAGGTGCTTTTGTATGGATCGGTTCTGTCTGTATGCTGGTGGAGGTCTGGAGAGTTTCCCCCTCTTAAAGAAGAACCAGGCGGTGAGTGTCAACCTGCTCCGGTTGTGTCCTGGAGAGACACTAGGGGTCCGGGTAGTATCCCAGCCAGACCACACGCTTGGTGTCTGAGTACGAGGGTCTCAGAACCTTGTGGAAGGGTGCTTTCGGCTGTACTTGTGTATCAAGTCGGGGCTTTGGATTTGATTACCTCAGGTGCATGGCTGGGACACCTGCAATGAGAGGGCATGATCCCTCTTTCCCGCCGAGTGGGCGGCCAAAGCGCGGGATGGCTCATTGGCTAAGAGCGCTGCGTTAAAATATAAAAGTATGGCAGCCGAGAGGCTGCTGTATTNAGCGCGGGATGGCTCATTGGCTAAGAGCGCTGCGTTAAAATATAAAAGTATGGCAGCCGAGAGGCTGCTGTATTTGCATCACGTATGTTTCCAATACTGTCACATTTCTAGCCCTCTGGATTGATTGTAAACTCTCTTGAAGGAGTTATATTAAGTCCCTGAAGTGTGTCTGTGTAAGGGAACTGAATTTTTGGAAAATATTGAGTGGTCGTAATTGTGGTGCTGACACAGTCATCCTTCTTCAGCTGTATCGGGTCCTTGTCCATAGCAAACTAGACTATGGCAGTCTTGTTGAAACCATCAGCTACTGTTCACCATTCTGGTATTTGTGCCGTGGCTGGTGAACCTCCTCTCCACTACAGGCGTAACCAACTGCTTCAATCAATCTTATGGGCTGTGGGTTGACTCTTCTCACCTTCACCTTACAGCTTTTCTCCATCTGCCCCATGATCTTCTGTACTCTGCTAAGCCATGTTCTCCTCTGCCAACATCTGTCCGATCTGTGGTATGACTTACCTCTGTGTGTGTTCCCTTTGCCTCGCCGTGACTAGTCATGGCTGACAACACAGGTGGAAATGTGACTCGATATAGCAGAATTTCCTAAGATGACCACTCCTGTTGTTGTTTACATGGGCCAATTCCTTGATCTTGTGTCTTTTGTGTTCCTTGGTTTTATTTGCTTTAACACTGATGGTTCCAAATCAGGTATTTCGACTGGGTTTACCGTTGCCAGTTGCTTCTTAGTATTTTTTTGGACTTCATCCATATTGCAGTATTTTAACTACAGAGCTTTTTGCCATTTTCAGGGCTTTGTGTTTTATCAGTAGGGGGTTCCACTGTAAATGCCTTGTGTGCTCAGATTTGATGAGTGCCTTGACAGCCATTCAATCTGGTTCCACAGCTCACCCGCTTCTTTCCATGATCCGGGAGAAGCTGGCTGGGGCTGTGCGGATTGGTGTTCACATCGTCTTCCTAAAATTTGTTGGACCATGGGGGAGGGAGAGCGTTTAGTGGTTGGTGGAGTACGGTTAGGGAGGGGAGTGGAGGGATGGGGTTGGGGGTAATAGGTGATTGAGAGGGAGGAGATGGATGTAACGTAAAGCCAATAATTTATTTGGGGGGAATTTGGTGGGAGTCAACCAAATATTCCTTAAAAATTGACAGGGTTATAGTGAAGGTGACTGGTGGGGTGGAGGCTTGCCCCTCTTTACAAGAATCGAACCCTGTACCTCCAACAAGTAAGTATTTAAAAAATTATTTCCCAAAAATTTTCTTAAAAAATAAATTTTTTAGTATTTAAAAAAAATTAATTGTTAAAAAATGTAATTGTTTTGGGTTTTAATTTTTTAGTCTTAAGGTCAAGTTTGCAGAAATTGAAGATGAGTGTTGAGTTCAATAATGTAATTTTTCCCAATTTTTTATAAGTTTTATTAATATTTTTCAGGTTTTATGTCTCTTGCAGTTAAGGTCAATGTCACAGAGGTGCTCGAGGTCGTTAATGTAATTTTTTCCTCAATTGTTAATATTTTTCCAATTTTTTTATGTTTATCAAGTTTTTTTACTTTAAAGTAATCCCAAGTCAATGTTATTGGTAATCAAAAATGGCCACTATACCACCTCATCCTCAGAGCATGGATCTACTTTGCTGCTTTAAGGGCTATGTGGTTATACAATGAAGAGCCACCAATCTGCTTTGCCACTTTGAGGACTTTTTGGCTCATGCATTGAGGAGCCTTGAATCTGCTTTACTCGTTTGAGAACCCAAATGGAAAATAACAACAGCAAAAATAATTTAATCAAAATATATATTCTTTTTTTGGTGGGTAAATAGGTGAGTTTGGGGTTGAATCACTAATTCCTGGAGTAATTTTGGAGTCGAAAAAGACATTTTGTCAAGCCATCGAGCATGACCCCCCAGCTGCAGCATCATTCAAGATGGCGGCCAAATCCTTAATTCTTGGTCTGCAGCCTGTGTTCCCGGATCGGCTTTTGCTATCTACTGCTGTGTGTTATGATAATTTATTGCTTCATCAGTGTGCTTCATCATCTTTCATCTAATCATACTGTTTCATTCTTATAGTTGTATCACCTATGTTCTCTTGTACAGCAAATTATTTACTTGTTTTATGCAATAAGTAATATTTAAAATTTAAACTAAGAATGTTATTTTTATTTTTTTACTGTCTACATTGTCTGACTTATTGCTGTATGTATATAACATACCTTGCAATCTTATTTTCAGATACACTTTAAGTCGCTTGTTTTGGAGCCAGTTTGCGAAAATGACTATATTTTGGTTTTTGCTGGACCGTCACGAACTTCACCTCAGATGGGTCCCTATTGTGGCAATACTGTACCCAATAACATTACACTGTTATCCAATAGAATTTTTATTGAATTTCATTCAAATTCAGAAGTGCAGGAGCAAGGTTTCAAAATAATGTTACAACCAAAATTTGGAGGTGAGTGTGACAATTTTTCATTTTTGTACTTCTTTCAGCAACACTAACGAGTCTGTAAGCTCAAGTTGCCCTCAGGCTATAGAAATTTTAATTATTTAATTTCAACAGTAATGCGTTAAAAAAATATGTTGCATATGTTAGGGTATTTTTACTAATGTAATTTACATTTTGTTATGAATATGAAAGTACTGGGTTGGACAGATGGTCTAACAATTTTCAAGACGTGACAAGAGTTGAGAGTGCTGTATGTGCTGCAGCAAAGTGCTTCCACTTGCCCTGCTCCAGCCCCCATCCCTCTCACACACACATACACACACACATGTATACACACATTTTCCTCTAACAAATTTGCAATAGTTTCCTTTTAGGCAAGACTGTGTGGTAAGGACTTCGAACTGTCCCATTTGTGCCATCTCAGGAAACTGCGACCCTAAAATTGAAAAATGTAGTAGCAGTTTTCTCTTTGAAGTTTTATTTCATATATCCATTCAATTACTGAATAAACTCTCTAGTTTTTCTTTGAGGACATGCCAATATTGTCATCTCATATTTAAGTAAATACTTATACGGAATGTTCGGAAACTCAGTGCCAAAACTCCAGACATAGTTTCTTTGGACCAATAGTAACACAAAAGTCATACACTTACATCCAGAAATGTATTTTTATATCAAAAAATTGTGTTATAAGTTGTGGCTTACATTGCTATCAACAAAATGGTGCAATCATGGGTGCAGGCTAAGTTGCATAGGAAATAGGCATGTGATGCTGTGTTATGTAATAATTTTGTGTCGTGTGCCTACGATGTATACAACTTGTCCTATGCATGATCGCACAACATTGTTCTGTAGGTGTTGTACGCCACAACTTTGAACACAGTTATTTTGCTATAAAAAATGTTTGCGGATATAAGTGTATAGGTCTTTTGTGTGTTTTACTATTGGTCCAAAGAAACTATGTCTGGAGTTTGGGCACTAAGTTTCCAAACAACCTGTATAATAAATTACATAGAAAAAGTTATTTCTTTATATCCAACACTCTCCTTTGCACCCTGTATTTTTACTATAGTAGGGTCTACTATGTACTGCAATATAGTTTTATTATGGTGCCCATAGTATGTACCTGATTTATTACCAGAAAGTCACCCATGACCAACTGCACTGTTTTTTCCCAGTGATTCGAAGTGCATTAATCAGTTTCCTTGGACTATCCAAACAATTATTGGAAAAATGTCTCTTAAATATAAACACTTTAAGCATGCCAATCCAAGTAGATGTAAAGCTTTCCTTTGTGCATGACACCATGTGGTCACGTATCTTGCACATTACCACACCAAATTTTCCTGCAGAATGACTACCCGGTAGAAAAATAATCAGTCTAGACCAGTGATTCCCAAAGTTCTATGAACCGCAACCCATTAAAAAAAATGCCAAAGTTCAGGACCCACTTTAATGCCTTATGCGAGAAACATACAGTTTCGCTGTTCCATCATGTTCACATTGTATTTCTTATGTAGCGTAAGGAAGTGAAGGGTAGTAGGATTAATAAAATAGTTTAAAAAGTGCAAGTATTAAAGAAAAATTTTAATGAAAAAGATACCTAATCAAACAGTATTATACAATGTGTGTAGGTTCTAAATTATAACATTTATAACTTATGCATATGTTTATGTATGAAATGTTATTTTTCGGGGCCCACCAAATTTTAGTCTGCGACCCACCAGTGGGTCGCAACCCATACTATGGGAAATACTGGTCTAGACTACAGTTCCTTAGATGTGGTGGGTTTATAGCATCATAAATTTGAATAATTTTGGTGGCTCGAAACAGCTTTATGCTAAAATTGCAATATAGTTTTTCTTTTATAAGCATACTGATAAAGAGAATAAAAAATTGCTTCAGCCATGTGTTTATTTCTGCCCAGGAATAAGTTGGAACATGTTTGTTGCTATGATTTTCTTTCAATGATGGGAAATAGCATGTCTGTGTTCAATCTGTTTTCACTAATTCATTTATTTATTTTCAGTTATATTTTGAATTAAAATTTAAAATATGAACAGTGCAATGTGTTGTATTTGGCACAAAGCTGCTTGCCCTTCAAAATTAATGTTGACATAATTTTATTTACTTCGAAAGTGGAATGAAAGCACNTTTGGCACAAAGCTGCTTGCCCTTCAAAATTAATGTTGACATAATTTTATTTACTTCGAAAGTGGAATGAAAGCACCGAATATACAGCATTATCTGAACTTCGTGCAGAAAATGAAGCCACAGCATCTGTGGGTCTAAACAACCAGAAAACCCTAGTAACATATTGTCTGGAAAAGCAATCTTGTTTTACTAAAGTGACGTTGAAGTTAGGTGCAACAATGTTGGGAATTGGAAATAATACAAACAAATGAATGTACTAATTACATTTTCTAAACAAAGATATGATTATTCAATACAAAAAGAAAAGTAGTTTAGTACATTCTGTACAACAATACACTACAGTAACGTAGTACCTNTTTGGCACAAAGCTGCTTGCCCTTCAAAATTAATGTTGACATAATTTTATTTACTTCGAAAGTGGAATGAAAGCACTGAATATACAGCATTATCTGAACTTCGTGCAGAAAATGAAGCCACAGCATCTGTGGGTCTAAACAACCAGAAAACCCTAGTAACATATTGTCTGGAAAAAAGCAATCTTGTTTTACTAAAGTGACGTTGAAGTTAGGTGCAACAATGTTGGGAATTGGAAATAATACAAACAAATGAATGTACTAATTACATTTTCTAAACAAAGGTATGATTATTCAATACAAAAAGAAAAGTAGTTTAGTACATTCTGTACAACAATACACTACAGTAACGTAGTACCTCATGTCCCCTTCAACTTACTTCAACATCACTTTAGTAATACAAGATTGCTTTTCCCGGATATTTTGTGACTATGATTTTCTGGTTATTTGGGCCTACAGAAGCTGTGACTTTATTTTCTGTACGAAGTTCAGATACACCCTGTATTTATGAGAATTCTCTGATGTATTCTTGTTATAACCTACTAGATGCCAGATACCCAACCAAAGGCAGGCCACGTTTTCTTATCACTCTAGCACTGTGCCCTTTCTGGGTAATGTGAGGGTATAAGCGTATCCCTTTACTTTTCCTGTTAATGCCCACACACTTTTTTTTTTTTTGCATTTAGCTTACTATTTTTCCACTCCTTTGATTTTATTTTAATACATCTGCATCCAATAGTCTGGAGTAATGGTGTAGTGCTGTTAACCTGTTATCTGCTTAGATCCTTACACTTCCCAGAATCTATTATACAACATAATAGACAAAACTAAATAAGTATACAGGAGTTAAATGGTGTGTGGCGGTTCTTTTGATGCGTGTGTGCCCATTTGCTGATTGGCTGCATGAGGCTCTGGGAATGTGATGTATGTCCATCTGGCTACTGAATGCTGTGATAGGTTCTTGTTGGCTGGGCTGCTAGTTGCTGAGCAGGTTACCAGGCGCTGATTGGCAAATGGTGTTTCAACAGGCTGCCGGCGTGTGTGGCTGGAGTTCGCAGTATCAGAAGCTGTTTCACCTCTGTATTCTTTAATACTCTTTGTCGCAACCGTGGTTGCCGAGTCCTTCTCTGTCACTATGCATGCCTCTAGCTGTCCACCTCATGGTGGACAGCTAGAGGCATGCATGGTAACCATGGTGCAAGCAGGTTACTTGAACTGTTAATGAAGAAATGAGACGTCCATGTCATGTTAATAGTCATGGTTTGAATTGTAATAAATACATGTATTGTTATTAGAAGAAACTGCTATTCATTGTAAACGTACCTATTAAAGACTTAAATCTGCCACCACCAAACCTTCATATGCCAACGGATGGCTTTGGTGTCAATGAGACCGGAAGCAGAAGCTTCCATAACTCTTTTGGTGTTTGTAAAACAAATGCACCCCAACACATACTCAAGTCATTGGACTGGCGGAGGGGTGCCGTGTGTAGATGGGAATTTTGGGCGCATGGGTTGTATTTAAGCTGTAATTTTATTTCCATGGATTTTAAATGTTTGTATATTCAGCAAGGAAGCAAAACTCCCCTCTAGTCAGCATGCTAGCTGGAGTGTTTGTAGTGTCGTGATGTCTGTCTAGTATGTTGCAATGTTTTAGGCAAGTGTGAGCGTGAGATCCCTAATATCATGGAGGCCCGCTTCAAACAATTCCTTCCTGAGCACAATTCCACTGCCTTACTGCTGCCTCAGGATCAGGCCTGGAGCCCTCTCAGGGTACGTTTCATAATGTGTAGTTTGTGACAATGAAGGAAACACGTGTTTATCTACCGTCCCTGAAAGGGACTGTCGTATCCCGCAGGTGGACTGCGGAGGTACGACAGAGTAGCAAGGGCCAAGCGGTAAGACCTGCTACCAAGACACATAGGTTGGTTTGCACTTAAAAGTTGACACTAAGCTAATTGATTCTGTAGCAAAGTTTATTATAAGTCTTCTTGGTACTGGTACTGACTCGCAAAATGGTGGAGCAGAAGATAATTTCCACAAGGCGGAGTCAGATATTTTTTTGAGCCCTTCCTCGACTTAGTAATTGGGGCAAAAGTAATAGCTAAGAAAAGGCCAGGGGGTATTTCGTCAGTAACATTTTACTATAAAGCACAAAAGGGATATCATTACAACAGGGCATACAATTGCAGTTACTAAGGGTCGAATTCTGTGCTCACACCAGACCTAACATACTAGCTCACACTCACAAATGCTGTTTATAAAATACATCATATGCAAATATAAATAAAATAGAGTCCATTTAAANCCTTTCTGGGTAATGTGAGGGTATAAGCGTATCCCTTTACTTTTCCTGTTAATGCCCACACACTTTTTTTTTTTTTGCATTTAGCTTACTATTTTTCCACTCCTTTGATTTTATTTTAATACATCTGCATCCAGTAGTCTGGAGTAATGGTGTAGTGCTGTTAACCTGTTATCTGCTTAGATCCTTACACTTCCCAGAATCTATTATACAACATAATAGACAAAACTAAATAAGTATACAGGAGTTAAATGGTGTGTGGCGGTTCTTTTGATGCATGTGTGCCCATTTGCTGATTGGCTGCATGAGGCTCTGGGAATGTGCTGTATGTCCATCTGGCTACTGAATGCTGTGATAGGTTCTTGTTGGATGGGCTGCTGAGCAGGTTACCAGGCGCTGATTGGCAAATGGTGTTTCAACAGGCTGCCGGCGTGTGTGGCTGGAGTTCGCAGTATCAGAAGCTGTTTCACCTCTGTATTCTTTAATACTCTATGTCGCAACCGTGGTTGCTGAGTCCTTCTCTGTCACTATGCATGCCTCTAGCTGTCCACNTAATACTCTATGTCGCAACCGTGGTTGCTGAGTCCTTCTCTGTCACTATGCATGCCTCTAGCTGTCCACGTCATGGTTTGAATTGTAATAAATACATGTATTGTTATTAGAAGAAACTGCTATTCATTGTAAACGTACCTATTAAATACTTAAATCTGCCACCACCAAACCTTCATATGCCAACGGATGGCTTTGGTGTCAATGAGACCGGAAGCAGAAGCTTCCATAACTCTTTTGGTGTTTGTAAAACAAATGCACCCCAATACATACTCAAGTCATTGGACTGGCGGAGGGGTGCCGTGTGTAGATGGGAATTTTGGGCGCATGGGTTGTATTTAAGCTGTAATTTTATTTCCATGGATTTGAAATGTTTGTATATTCAGCAAGGAAGCAAAACTCCCCTCTAGTCAGCATGCTAGCTGGAGTGTTTGTAGTGTCGTGATGTCTGTCTAGTATGTTGCAATGTTTTAGGCAAGTGTGCTAGTTAATCTTGTATTTATTGTGAGCGTGAGATCCCTAATATCATGGAGGCCCGCTTCAAACAATTCCTTCCTGAGCACAATTCCACTGCCTTACTGCTGCCTCAGGATCAGGCCTGGAGCCCTCTCATGGTACGTTTCATAATGTGTAGTTTGTGACAATGAAGGAAACACTTGTTTATCTACCGTCCCTGAAAGGGACTGTCGTATCCCGCAGGTGGACTGCGGAGGTACGACAAAGTAGCAAGGGCCAAGCGGTAAGACCTGCTACCAAGACGCATAGGTTGGTTTGCACTTAAAAGTTGACACTCAAGCTAATTGATTCTGTAGCAAAGTTTATTATAAGTCTTCTTGGTACTGGTACTGACTCGCAAAATGGTGGAGCAGAAGATAATTTCCACAAGGCGGAGTCAGATATTTTTTTGAGCCCTTCCTCGACTTAGTAATTGGGGCAAAAGTAATAGCTAAGAAAAGGCCAGGGGGTATTTCGTCACTAACATTTTACTATAAAGCACAAAAGGGATATCATTACAACAGGGCATACAATTGCAGTTACTAAGGGTCGAATTCTGCCCTCACACCAGACCTAACGTACTAGCTCACACTCACAAATGCTGTTTATAAAATACATCATATGCAAATATAAATAAAATAGAGTCCATTTAAANGTACTAGCTCACACTCACAAATGCTGTTTATAAAATACATCATATGCAAATATAAATAAAATAGAGTCCATTTAAAACTGTGGATAAGGATCACATTTAATTTACTACTTGCTTTAGCAAACAGGTATTTAATCGTAATTCGAGTAAGTAATACATTCATCATATAATACAGATAATCTTCCTATTTGGGACAGAATGCTATTTTTAATACTATTTGCAAAAGCTGTAATGCAAGTTATACGAAAGAATTGTATTCTACCACACACTTATTTCCTTATCATAATCCCAACTGTTACACACAGTCACTTAAAAATATCTATAACCAATAACAATTTAGGCTTAAAAGTAAAACATATTAACCTCAGTGTGCATGTTCCCTGTTAGAGTTTATAACTACTCACAGTTATTGTTGGCCTACTCACATTTGACAAACAGGTAATTAAATATAACGTGAATTTTCCAATACAATGCAACTGCTAAGAAAAAGGTGATCACACAAATATCTCATTTTTGAATCTCTACTGCCATACACAGTGTCTCAAAAATATTCTAAAATATTTATGTTTTAAGGCAATTTTAAAAGAATCCAATAGCACCACAATATATCACGCACACTTATTACGAGAGCAGTATACAATTTATTTGGTATTTCACACTTTCGCAATATAGGCATAAAAAGTTTTCAATCAACAGCGAAAACCAATGCAGATCCTATGACCAGCACCTTGTTCATCGATCGTATTTGGGTATCTGGTACCAACCTGCAAAACACAGTGCAGAATAAGTAAACGTGTAAGAGAAGCATGAAAAACTTGCAGATATTGCCTTGAAACTCGATGCTGCGATCTCAAATACTGCGGCGATCTCATATACCGGAGTCAGCTAACTCGCCCAACCTGTTGGGCACCACGCAGTACTGCGGCACATCTAATTCCATTTCACTGGGGTTCCAAGCAGCACTTGTAAACCAGGTTTACACAGTCGAAGTAGTACTCACATTTCCACACAGTGAATGTATAATTGTCTCAATAGCGTGGCAAGAAATTACTTGCGTTAAGATATTTCAAGTCACTTTTCATTAGCAGTTGCTAACCCGAACACTGCCGGCTTCATACCAAAATGCGGAAGTGTTCCATATCAGAATTTACACACCATTCTTTTACTTCGCAAAACCCACAAACAGTTTATGTAAGCTAAAGCTCTTCCTCCAGAGCTAGTGATCACAAGACCGGTGGTATACAGCGTGAATTGCCCATAGCTGAGACAGCACTGCCCGCCAAGTGTCTCTCCTGCATACCGCCTACTGCCCTGCCTAAGTGGCGCCGGACACGCCTTCCTCCTTGTTTCACAGCCAACTCACCACTGCCCGTAGCAAAATGGTAACCACCTGCCACCCCGGCCAAACGCCAAACCAAAGCACTTTGCCAATTTTGCGCGACCCGGAAGATATTCCACTCCGCCCTCTAACACTTAGTGGCCACGAGGCCTACCAATAAATCACACTTTGCTGGATCGGTGAACAGTACAACTTAATTCACCCAAAATGTGGTGCGCATGGCACATGCACATCACAGTACAGATGCTGGGGCTCCTCTGGAGCACAAGTGCTATTAGAGCAATATATATTCACACGATCTGGACCCAGCCTTCGGTTGGAGGACCGGTTGTTGTCTGTCTGGTGTACAAACATCACATGCACTTGTTCAACTTGTCAACATCTTTTCCATTTTTTCAAGATTTATTTATAATAAAATACTTTCTGTAACCGTTCCAATGGTGGCCATCAGCCGGCTACAAATTTCAGAGTATAATGGAAAATTCTTAATTACAATCATGCGGCTTGTGCCTGGTGTGTTATCGTTCATCAAGAGGTGACCTCTGGAACGTGGCCTATAGATAGCCGTATTATCAGAGAGTCTGTTACAACACACTGACGCTTTATGCATACTGTCATATAAACAACGTGTCTCTAAAAATCACAGACAAACTCCGGAAAGTGATTCCTTATGAAAAATTAAGTAGGAAATATACAGGACACTGTGTACCTACATGCAATATTAAGGGAGGCATGACCCCTCGAAAATCAAATGTGAAAACAGTAATCTCCCGAATTATCGGAGACTAAATGACATTAAATGACAATACTCCGAACATTGTTTTCTGTTATTGGGATCCTTAACCTACAGCAAACATGTGTTTATNTTAAATGACAATACTCCGAACATTGTTTTCTGTTATTGGGATCCTTAACCTACAGCAAACATGTGTTTATACCTTCTACGGTAATGAAAATAACAGGGGCAGACACCCTCTTATTGTATGCAACTTTTGTACCGTCGGGATTTTGGAACATTTGATGCTGATCTATTGAGCATTATCACTTAAGTAACAAATATGGTCCCCTTGTTGCAAATGCATAGAACCCACCATTTTCNGCTGATCTATTGAGCATTATCACTTAAGTAACAAATATGGTCCCCTTGTTGCAAATGCATAGAACCCACCATTTTCACTCGAAACACACATAAAGCTTTGGTCCAGCGTTACAGTTCTCAATAAATGGATGTTTAATGTTCGAAACAGATAATGTATTATACCTGCGACATAGGCAACTCTCATCTCACATGACGCGGTTCAGAGGTAGCACCAGAGGGACACTAGTGACCAGGACTTCGAAAGTAACATACGACACAATAATTGCAAGATCATTAGAACTGTTTGAACGTCATACCACCAGCTGCAATACAGGCATNAAGTAACATACGACACAATAATTGCAAGATCATTAGAACTGTTTGAACGTCATACCACCAGCTGCAATACAGGCATCACATCTCCGAGACATTGAACGACATACATTTCGGAATACACCCTTCATCGCTCGTATGTGGTCAGCACTGATTATTCTCTTAACGAGGTCCTTTGCTGATTCTACAGGTGTCGCATACACACGCGATTTAATGTAGCCCTGCACAAAAAAATCTAGTGGCGTCAGATCTGGTGATCTTGCAGGCCATAGCACAGAACCTCCGCAGCCAATCCAGTGACCACCAAACTGTGTATTCAAGTACTCGCGCACACTTACCGCGAAGTGTGATGGCGCACCGTCATGTTGTAGCCACATATGTCAGCGAATGTCAAGCGGGACATCTTCCAGCAATTCCGGTAATGTTTCCTGCAGAAATGCCACTTACATGTCTCTGGTCAGGTTGTGGTAGGTAGTGTGGTCCAAGTAACATATTGCCTACTAAACCACACCACACATTCACAGAAAATCGTACCTGGTAACCAGACGTGTGAGTGGAATGCGGATTGCCATTGGATCACACATGCATGTTATGTACATTGTACATCCCGTCATGCGTGAAAATCGCTTCATCTGTGTACAGGATACATGATGCAAACCCAGGAATACCATTACACTGTTCCAGATACCATAGCGCGAATTGGGTCCGACGGTGATAGTCGTCTGCATGTAATACTTGTACCTTCCGGTAGTGAAATGGGTGTAACAGTTGTTCATTCCAAACTCCACACACTGCTGCGGTCGCTGGCCAGCTCACGTGCCACCTCACGTGTGCTTGTAGACGGCAGCTTCTCAACACATGCCAGCACCTCCTCCTCAAACCTGTACGCCGTGTGCGCGGACAGTCCAAATCAGGTTTCCGTACCTGTGGCACATACCTAGTGGTATATGGGTACTTGCAGGCAACATAGTAAGTCTTTATTTGTACCACACACATCTCAACATGTAGACATTATATTAATTGTCATTTCCTGCAAATAAGATATAGTTAGATGTCTTAGTTTACGTGTAAGCGCATGTCAAATTTGCATATTACTGTTTTGTTTTCATACTAACAGTACACACTATCGTAATCACAGTAACGGCATAGATTACAGTGAAAGCAAAAGCACTGAACTACATCGGAAAACCGCTGTAATCACGTTGAGAAAATTCGTTTTATTTGTGTTTTATTTGTAAACTGTCTACGTTTTACACATTTTAGCTTATGAACAATGTTTACACTCTACATATTAGGTTCCCCTATGTAATCACAAAAGGTTCCTGAAGTAGCTCAGTGTTTTCACTTGTGCTGTGAATTATTTCTTTGCTGTGATTNCCTATGTAATCACAAAAGGTTCCTGAAGTAGCTCAGTGTTTTCACTTGTGCTGTGAATTATTTCTTTGCTGTGATTGGATTTTATACGATACAGTAACATTCCGACTTTGACATGCGCTTACACGTCAACTATGGCAACTATTAAATCTAATAATTCTCTCTTCCAGGAAATGAAAATTTGTTTACTGTTTACACGTTGAGCAGTGTATGGTACAAATAAAATATGTAATACTAATTATGTTCAGTCCAGTACCCTTAAAGGGGGCGTACAACATACAACACGCCCATTACAACACACAATACCCTATCCTTACCTGCAAGGTTCCCTTTTCCCGCAGTCGTCTCGTAATTGACTCAAATGTGGTGTGGTGTGGTACATGCCTGCCTGGATATCGTTCCGCGTACAGACGCTGGACCGCTCCGTCCATTACTTTCACATCGCCCATACACTAACAGCGTGTCTGTCAATTCAGTCCAAATGTACCGCTCCATGATCAAGCGTGTAACAGTATTGGAACGCACTTACGCACATATGAAGTACACAGGTGACTGCATGCCGTATGGACAACTAGCGATATCTGTTCAGTAGAAATGTATCGTCAGTCAAATGTCCCTCCGGTGCTACCTCTGCACCGCATCATGTATATTGAGAGTTGCCTATGTCGCAGGCATAACACATTATCTGTTTCAAATTTTAAACATCCATTTTTTGAGAACCTGGGGTGTACCATATTGACACTGGTCAACATTTGTTGAAAAAATAGCCATACCACTTATGTACTGTAAGCCTATAAATGTGTGGTAAAGATTTTTTTTACGGTAAGTGTTTAAATGTCTTTCACCATCACTTGTGCAGTAGACCCAGCACACGACCATAGACTCAAGAAGATAGTGTGGCCTACGTGTAAGGGACTGTAACGATCGATCAAAGCTTTGAGTGTGTTTTGAACGGNAGACTCAAGAAGATAGTGTGGCCTACGTGTAAGGGACTGTAACGATCGATCAAAGCTTTGAGTGTGTTTTGAACGGAAATGGTGGGTCCTACGCACTTGCAACAAGGGGACCATATTTGTTATTTGGTACTTAAGTGATACTGCTCAATAGATCAGCATCAAATGTTCCAAAATCCCGACTGTACAAAAGTTGCATACAATAAGAAGGTGGCCACCCCTGTTGTTTTCATTACCGTGGAAGGTATAAACACATTTTTGCTGTAGGTTAAGGATCCCAATAACAGNTGGCCACCCCTGTTGTTTTCATTACCGTGGAAGGTATAAACACATTTTTGCTGTAGGTTAAGGATCCCAATAACAGAAAACAATTTTTGGAGTATTGTCATTTAATGTCCCTTAGTTTCCAATATTTCAGGAGATTACTGTTTTCACATTTTATTTTCAAGGGGTCATTCCTCCCTTAATATTGCATGTAGGTACAAAGTGTCCTGTCTATTTTCTACTTAATTTTTCATAGGGAATCACCTCCTNTCTCCCTTAATATTGCATGTAGGTACAAAGTGTCCTGTCTATTTTCTACTTAATTTTTCATAGGGAATCACCTCCTGGAGTTTGTTGGTGATTTTATATATATAGACACACACACACATATATACACACACACATACGACTTCGCCTCATATTCACGTGTCATCACGTCAACCCAGGTGGGGTTTGAACCATTAACGACTTGCTACCAGAGCCTACCAGCACCGTCCTAGGCAAGGGGCATCCACAGACATGTCAGCCAAGATGGTTTCACCTTTACGTCAGACGTCACGCCACTCCCCACGTGTGATAGAAGCCAGCCAAGCAGCCGACGCAACCCCGCATAGCTGGGAAGCCTGCTTCCAGAACGGCCAGAGAGATGGCACCAGAGTACGGCTCTGCCTACATAGGGAGGAGTTACCCCTGCCACCCCCGAGAGCAGGTGGATATATGTCCCTGCACTGCCGCAGAACGGCAGTTCATTCTCCACAGCTCGCCCCACGATCTCGTGTGCTGGAGCTCTCTACAGACGACATTCTCTCGTAGGACCACCGCTACCTAGCAGACATCTTCGAGTCACCAGTAACCCCCCGAAGAAGTCTTCATCTCCTTTAACACTCACTACCCTTCTGATAGTGACACCTGAGCCCCTTCTGGACAACAGTATTGAGTTAGTTAGAGTCAATTAGTAATATAGCTACCTAGCCGCATCTGCTCATGTCTAGTTTAGATCCAGGTCCCTTTCACCTGGTATTATCATAGTCTACTTCCGTTGCTGTTTCTTGTTAGTTAGGGGTTAATACGAGCCACCGTGTTTATTCCTCACGGGAATAAACATGTTTTTCTATTTAATCTCAGAGTACTTATTTGTAAGGTGACTATGACTTTAACCCCAGTATATGTCAGCCCACCAGGGAAAAACAGGAGACAGCGTCATTAAAACCCATTTGCAGAACTTAGAGTAGGACTGCGGGCTCCCTTAACCGGATGCACATACGTCCAACCCAGTCAATTCACTCCATCCACCGCGCTGCCACTGTCGCCGGAAGGAGTGATAAGAATGGTTCTGGAGTTCTGACTTCCTTTGGTCTACACCCACATTGCTGTCAGACATCTAAGCTAACCCACTGCTCTTACCTTTGCGCTGCTTGTCGCCCGATTCGAGTTATCAGGTACGACTCTGGTTGGCTTGGCCACGACTGGCTTTACATCTAGCTAGGGCTCCTCGTCGCCTGCTCTTTTTTAATGTGGCTGACTTAAGTATCTTCNGCCACGACTGGCTTTACATCTAGCTAGGGCTCCTCGTCGCCTGCTCTTTTTTAATGTGGCTGACTTAAGTATCTTCTTTTATGCCATATATCCATAGGAGTGGTGCAAAGTGGCGAGATAGGAAGGCAGCTACTGCCTGCGAGTTCAACTTGAGCTGTAACCCATTGTCAAATGGCCTCTGTAGTCCAACCCCCCAGGAACGAGCTCAAGATGCCCAACAACTGGAGAGGCCTCACCTCCCAGTCTCTCTNGCCTCTGTAGTCCAACCCCCCAGGAACGAGCTCAAGATGCCCAACAACTGGAGAGGCCTCACCTCCCAGTCTCTCTACGCTCCCTATTTCAGCCACCCTACAAGACCACCAGCGAGCTGCATCAAGTCTCGACTTCCGCCAGGGACTCCACATACCACTGGATATATCGAACCCCTTGGTTTCAACCCAGCAGGACCAGCAGCCCTCCGCTGGCTTCCACCATCACCGCCAGCCGCAGCACCACCTTCGCCGAAGGACTGGACACAAGTTCCAGCCAGCATCAGCAGCAACAGCGGCCAAGTCAGGAGTTACCCCGGGCTATTCCCACTCCAGGTAAACCAGTGGCTGTGTGTAAACCAGTGTTGCTAAGGACAGTTAAGCTCACACTAGACTTTGTGCCATGCCGCCAAGCCACACGTCCCAGTTTATATACCGGCCAGGGTCCGGTTAGCACCCAGTAAAATCAAACCCAATAGATAGCCCGTGTCTCTGACCGGCACAGTAAAACTTTGCCCGACCGTGATGTCGTCAGTTTCCCCAACGTCACGTGTCAACATGAAAACATTAACTTCGTCATTGAACTGTAGATGACCTTATTGAACTTGGGAAGACTACTGACTAGTAATGCATGGTTGGAAACAGAATTCGTATAATTTGTATATGGCTGTCAAGCCTGAAATACTATAGAGTGCACATAGCGTGGGTATGTGTAGACTTAACATACGTTGCAACAAACCATTATAATGAATAATACCCTTTATGTTTACGCACATACACCTGCTAATTCAATGTATTATTCAATAAATAATTGATAACTGTAAACTTGAGAAATAAGTATATAAAATATAGCAGACATGTAGGTACGATTCGCACAGATGCGATACCCCCCTCCCTAGAAAAAGAGGATGCAGTACAGTGAAACCTCCTCATCTTTAAGTATGAAACAGTTTCTCAAAACATAAACTTCAACATACAAGTTCATAAGCTAATACTTTATATTTGCATCACTCATATTTTTATATTTTACTACACTTATTCTTTTCAGTTCAATATACTATTATTCCAACTTATTGTAACACCAATTTTTTGTTATTTCCTACATAACTACATAATATTTTGATTATGACCTACTTCATTATGGAATTTTGTTATTACACTTATGTTTATACTTTATACGTTATAAAGGTTCACACATGTCTATACAATACAATACTGAATAGTACGTATATGCATGAAATATTTCTCAACACACATAAATGAAATATTTCTCATTACACACCTGAAATACATTCTTTTATTTACTTTTTCATAAGACAACATACTTTTTTACAACAAATAGTATTTTAACAAAGCATACTTTCCATATCACATACCTTCCATATCACATACTTTCCATATTGCATACTTTCCATATCACATACTTTTCATATCACATACTTTTCATACAACATACCTTGAACATATATGCTTTAGACAGACCGCATCACTGGTCTGTTTGGAGTCATCTCGATCCCTTCCTCGAGGGCATTGTCAACATTGCCACCCTTAAGTGACCTTCGGCATTGCGGCCTAAAACAAATGTTGATAAAAGAAGCTTTGTCATCATTACAATCTTTCCACTGCTTATTCATTTTATACAAAAAATTACATAATTTACAACAACAACACAATATTATCAATCCAAAAATAACAAATGTAGCGTAACCCACATATGAAGGAATTACAATTCATTCATTCTTTTTGTATGCATTAATTTCCTCTGCTCTTCATTAATAACTTTAGTTATTTCCTCAGTTTTATGACTAGCAACATTCATATCATCTCCATGAGTTACAGTGTGTTTTATTCGCAAATGTATATCAAACTCATTAATATTAAATGGTCAATCTTCACAAAAATCATAAGTAATGTTTACAGCCGGTATAATATCTTTATTTGTTGTATTACTTTATACAAAATCTTCAGATTGTAAAAATGTATTAAGACCATAACACTTACATCTCTTAAAATGTTTTAATTTACCAGTACCTTTAATAATATCATGTTGTTCTTGTTGGTTACAAAGTATAGTTAAAATTTCAGAACGGCTTGTTTTAGGAGTTGCAAGCAACCGTTCGTCAACCTTTGTTCACTATGTTTGATTTAACATAATGATTTGTGTCGAACAATCTTCTGGGATTGATAGAATAGGTTGAAGCATTTTATATTCGCATTCGTCATGTGAATGAGTAAGCATGATAGCGAATGATTGCTTACTAATACACCAATAGCTATTGATTTCCTTGCATTCTTTGTAAGTATTTCCATTCATCTTTATATAATAACNTGCTTACTAATACACCAATAGCTATTGATTTCCTTGCATTCTTTGTAAGTATTTCCATTCATCTTTATATAATAACATTTTGCTTTATAAACTATTTTTGTTCAAGTTGAGTTAAATTTATTTGAAATTAGTATTATTCATATTAATAGGCAACGGAAACACTCTGTATGTATTGTACACAGTATTATCTGTTAAAAGTAATTTAATAATATAACACAACATATCATTATTCAAATGTACACCGAAATCAATTATTTTTAACAGCACATTACCGTATGATGTACTCAATAGAAAAGGTAATGAAAAATCTTTAGGTTTGTCAATCTTATCAGATTTAACAATTTTAAATATTTTGGTTGGCGTAATGAGGTTGAACTATACCTCTTTGTGCATTTACAATGTCTTCTAAATTTATNTGCTTACTAATACACCAATAGCTATTGATTTCCTTGCATTCTTTGTAAGTATTTCCATTCATCTTTATATAATAACGTTTTGCTTTATAAACAATTTTTGTTCAAGTTGAATTAAATTTATTTGTTATTAGTATTATTCATATTAATAGGCAACGGAAACACTCTGTATGTATTGTACACAGTATTATCTGTTAAAAGTAATTTAATAATATAACACATCATATCATTATTCAAATGTACACCGAAATCAATTATTTTTAACAGCACATTACCGTATGATGTACTCAATAGAAAAGGTAATGAAAAATCTTTAGGTTTGTCAATCTTATCAGATTTAACCATTTTAAATATTTTGGTTGGCGTAATGAGGTTGAACTATACCTCTTTGTGCATTTACAATGTCTTCTAAATTTATNCATTTTAAATATTTTGGTTGGCGTAATGAGGTTGAACTATACCTCTTTGTGCATTTACAATGTCTTCTAAATTTATTTAACTTTCAAATTGCAATTCATTTAGTATTTTATTTATCATAATACTATATTGATTCAACTGAAACATAGCATTATAGTATGAGAATGTCCTGCTCATTTACCTTGTCTTATTATTTATAAACTCTTTTACATTTTCTAACCCTTTTTCTAATGTTGCCACATTTTGTTCCATAGATTGCATACTTGTATTTATACTTTGCAAAGTTGTTTTAAAGATAGTGATCTGCTCTTTTGATATTTGTAAGAACTCACAACTTATCACTCTCTAATTTTGATGTTTGACTTGAGTAGTANAGTGATCTGCTCTTTTGATATTTGTAAGAACTCACAACTTATCACTCTCTAATTTTGATGTTTGACTTGAGTAGTATCTAACAACCTCATTGTCAAGAGTACCAAATAATAGATGGGCTATACAACCCACAAAATCAAATACACCTCTTTTTTCCTGTTTAACCTGCCTTGTTTCTCTAACTTGCCTTTTAAAATGTAAAGAATTTTCCCTCTCCCTTACAATNTTTTTTCCTGTTTAACCTGCCTTGTTTCTCTAACTTGCCTTTTAAAATGTAAAGAATTTTCCCTCTCCCTTACAATTTCCTACATAATCTGCCTCGTTTCTTTGACTTGCCTCTTAATACGTAAAGAATTTTCCCTCTCCCTTTCAAATTTCTGTCATAATTTTCTTCAATTATTTGACTTGCGCAAGTTTATTTTCTGAATCTCTAATATTTGCAATTGATCCCCTAACAACCTTATGGAATGGCATAATATTTTTCACATTTCCCTTTCCACTAGCTTTACTAGTTTAACTAACAGATATCCAAGCACTTTGTTTGGGATTATTTACAAATTGAGACACAATTCTCAAGTACCTTTTTGCCTCATCCATTTTATTATCAATCTGCCTTAGATTGAAATAAGTAACTAACCTCCNACAATTCTCAAGTACCTTTTTGCCTCATCCATTTTATTATCAATCTGCCTTAGATTGAAATAAGTAACTAACCTCCGTTCAGTATTAAATGATTGTGTTTCTTTTATATTCTCATAATATAATCCGGGAGAGTCGCTCATTATTTCTAGTTGAAAATCATTTCCTTCGGTTGTAGTTCCTTCTACTAACCGCTTCACAAGAATCACAATGAAGACTTTCCAAGCGACATTTCTGTAATACACATTCAAAATAATAGGTGNACAATTCTCAAGTACCTTTTTGCCTCATCCATTTTATTATCAATCTGCCTTAGATTGAAATAAGTAACTAACCTCCATTCAGTATTAAATGATTGTGTTTCTTCTATATTCTCATTATATAATCCAGGAGAGTCTCTCATTATTTCTAGTTGATAATCATTTCCTTTGGTTGTAGTTCCTCCTGCTAACCGCTTCACAAGAATCACAATGAAGACTTTCCAAGCGACATTTCTGTAATACACATTCAAAATAATAGGTGATTTGCATGTACTTTATATCTTTTTTTCTTTATTTTTAAGAGTACACTGAGTTCATTAACCCTAAGGACCTCATATGGCTCTCGCTATTGTGTTTGTAACTTTTGCGACCTACCTCGCCTCAATGATTCTTCAAATAACAATATTTTATCTCCTAGCTTAAACAATTGAAATTTAACATCTTTGTAATACTGTTCCTTATATTTTTCTTTTGTTTTAATTAAATGTTCTTTTGCTTTCTCATGCACACTCTGCAATCTACCTTTTAATTCCTGTGCATGTTCGTTATAGTTATATAAAGGTTCAGGGTTTTTTTTGTAAAATACCCAGAAGATTTGGTCCTACCGAACATTAATTCATGAGGAGTAAAGCCAGTAGCACTATGAGGGGTCGTATTAAATATGAAGCTAGCATATGAAATCCAAAGGTCCAAAAGAGAAACTAGAAGACTTTATTTCACAGAATTTATAAGACAGTTGCAACTGTGGCTTCTTTCTAACGTGCCGTTAGTTTCAGGGTGATATGCTGTAGGGTGTATGTTCTTTATGCGAAGCATTTTACATACTGTTCTGAAAACATCANGAAATTTAACATCTTTGTAATACTGTTCCTTATATTTTTCTTTTGTTTTAATTAAATGTTCTTTTGCTTTCTCATGTACACTCTGCAATCTACCTTTTAATTCCTGTGCATGTTCGTTATAGTTATATAAAGGTTCAGGGTTTTTTTTGTAAAATACCCAGAAGATTTGGTCCTACCGAACATTAATTCATGAGGAGTAAAGCCAGTAGCACTATGAGGGGTCGTATTAAATATGAACCTAGCATATGAAATCCAAAGGTCCAAATCTCTTTGATCTTCTGAAATAAAGTGTCTTAAATATTCTGTCAACGNGAAATCCAAAGGTCCAAATCTCTTTGATCTTCTGAAATAAAGTGTCTTAAATATTCTGTCAACGTTCTGTGGCTTCTTCCTAACATACCATTAGTTTCAGGGTGATATGCTGTAGGGTGTATGTTCTTTATGCGAAGCATTTTACATACTGTTCTGAAAACATCANATTAGTTTCAGGGTGATATGCTGTAGGGTGTATGTTCTTTATGCGAAGCATTTTACATACTGTTCTGAAAACATCACTCATAAAATTTGAACCTTAATCGGTTAATACAATTTGTGGAATGCCAACTTTTAGAACTATATGTTCTATAATAGCTTTTGCTACTGTGTTATTATCTTGTTTTTCAATAGGTTTAGCTACTTTATATTTAGAAAATTCATCTTCAAAAGTTGGTATATATTTATTCATGTTTGTAGCGATGGGTAATGGTCGTACAATATCGAAGCAGACCTCAAATACTTTTTCTGGAGGAGTCGTTATCATTAAAGGTGCTTTTGTTTTTGATTGAGTGATTTTATTTTTTTGACATGATTCACATTGTGTAATGAAATTTTCTATATCCTGTTTCATGCCTTCACAATCATGAAACTATTTAATTCTTTGATAAGTGCGATTCATACCCTCATATCCTCCCAATGGGCATTCATGAAATTCTTTCAGAATTTCTAATCAATGCTTTTCTTCATCTTCACTAATGTCTGTAATGTGAATTCTACTTAATGCGTCTGCATTTGTGTTCCCTTTTTGTACACTACATCGTATTCATATTCTTCTAATTTTAATCTCCATATCATAAGCTTAGAAGTAGGGTCTTTAACACTAAATGTTCATGTTAGTGGTTTATGATNTCTAATTTTAATCTCCATATCATAAGCTTAGAAGTAGGGTCTTTAACACTAAATGTTCATGTTAGTGGTTTATGATCTGTTACTATAGTGAATTTTCGACCATACAAATGAGGTCTAAAATATTTTACTGACCAAACAATACTCAATAGTTCTTTCTCTACTGTTGGGTAATTTCTTTCTGCTGAATTTAAAACTTGGCTAGCATATGCTGTCGGTAAATCTTGACCAATAGGTTCTTGCTACAAAACTGACCCAATTGCATCATTACNACTTGGCTAGCATATGCTGTCGGTAAATCTTGACCAATAGGTTCTTGCTACAAAACTGACCCAATTGCATCATTACTCGCATCAGTCATTAAAACAAAAGGTTTTTCAAGATCAGGATACTGAAGCAAAGGTTCAGAAGTTGGCAATTCTTTTATTTTTTGGAACTCACATTCCTGTGATTCTCCCCAACTGAATACATCATTTTATTTTTAACAAAGTGTTCAATGGTTCCATAATTTTTCTAAAGTTTGGGATAAATCTACGGTAATAATTACACAACCCTGTGAATGATTTTATATCCTTGGCATTTTGTGTCCTTGGAAAATTCTGAATTTTTTAAATGTTGCTATTATTAGGTTGTATGCCTGTCTCTGATATTTTGTGCTCTAAATATGTGACTTCTTTGTGTAGAAATGCGCACTTATCTGGGTGTAATTGCAAATTATTCCATCTAAGGCATGTGAAAACATACATCTTTTCGTTGCATGTTTCTAATGTGTCTCCTTAAATTACAATATCTTCAAAATATAGAAAACATTTTATGCCCAGTAACCCTGTTAGAACATTGTTCATTAACCTTTGAAATGTACTGGGACTGATTTTTAGTCCTTGTAGCATTCTAGCAAACATGTAATGATTATAACCCGTACTAAACACAGTTTTTTCTTCATCCTACTTCTTAAATGGAATTTGCCAAAATCCACTCATGAGATCTAGCCTAGAGTTGCAAAATACTGTACCTTGCCTTACTGATCTTCTTTGGTATAATAAATAATGAAAAGTTCCATGCACTTTTACTGGGTACAATAATTCCATTGTGTAACATTTTGTCTGTTTGTTTCCTAACTTCTTCTTTTAAAGCATCTGGAATCCTATATGGTTTTTAACTTATTACTGCATTTTCATATAATGCAGATGTAGGAATCGCATACTCTGCCGCATTTGTAGCAGTTAATTTGTCTCCTGGTTGATAAAACATATCATTGAAGTTATTACAAATTTCTAAAATAGATTTCTTTTTGGTTTCATTCAAATGATTCAATCTTAAATTTTCATGCAACAACTTCAACCTTTCTTGTCNAAAATAGATTTCTTTTTGGTTTCATTCAAATGATTCAATCTTAAATTTTCATGCAACAACTTCAACCTTTCTTGTCATTTCTGATTAAGCAACATACACTCTAATTCATGTTCAGTTTCATTTAAAGTATATATTTCAAAGTATTCCTCGGTTTATTGTACAATATACACATTTTCCATTTANAAAATAGATTTCTTTTTGGTTTCATTCAAATGATTCAATCTTAAATTTTCATGCAACAACTTCAACCTTTCTTGTCGTTTCTGATTAAGCAACATACACTCTAATTTATGTTCAGTTTCATTTAAAGTATATATTTCAAAGTATTCCTCGGTTTATTGTACAATATACACATTTTCCATTTAATGATATAGTAAGCATATTAGCTAAATAAACACCTTCTTGTATGGACTGTTTCGTAATAATACCTGACTGTGTCTGATCTGTTGGTAAACTTACTACTGTCTCACTTCTACCAGCAAGTGTAATTTTGAATAACTTGATCTTATTTTCTGCCTCTGGCATGGCATTGGTTCAGAAGGAATGATAAAATCTCTAAGATGAACGCATCTATTCTTAAAATTTATATTGGCATCTTTTGTCTGCCAAAAATCTCGTCCTAATACTCTTGCATATTTTATTTGTATTTTTTCATCTACAGCCACGAATTGATGTGCTGTTTTATACCTACCTATTCTTTATATAACACATGTTTTACCTACTGGGGCTATAGGATCAGGAGTGATACCAATTATTTTATTGTGATTTATGGGATAAATTTCACTTTCCTCCATAAATTCAGTTTTTATAATGCTTGTTGTTGCTCCGGTATCAATTAAAAATTTTAAATTTTTTCTAGCTTTTCTTGCATAAGAGAAATTAAATCCTCTCCATCTTGAATGTGTTCATTATAACCGAACTCTGTCAGTGTCTCTGTGCAACCTACTTGTTGTGTACTTAACATGAACGGAGCGACCCTCTCTTGTTTAAATTTTGCTTTGCCTGTCTATACTCTGATGCTTTATGCCTTATTTTATTACAATTGTAGCATGTTGGTGGTGGTTTTGAATAGTTTGGTTCACTACATNCCTATTTTATTACAATTGTAGCATGTTGGTGGTGGTTTTGAATAGTTTGGTTCACTACGTTTGTAGCATTTCGCCAAGGAATGTCCTACCTTCCCACAGTTTCCACATTTCATAGGATGCTGTCCTGAACTGTTATGACTTGGAATTACANCAAGGAATGTCCTACCTTCCCACAGTTTCCACATTTCATAGGATGCTGTCCTGAACTGTTATGACTTGGAATTACAGTAGGGTTTCTACTAGGTATGTTACCATGTTGTTCTCTGCTTGACATAATAGCACTTTCTTCTTCTAAAGCTATTTCAACTACCCTTGAGAGAAATGCCCCTTCTCCTTTACTACTGGGCTACACGAAACAGGAACACACGTCCTTTGAAACAGCTGTGCCTTAATTGGGATTGACGTACTTTTATCTCGCATATATCTGTATGTGCATGCGGTCTAAATGGTACCTACTATTAATGGACCCAAACATCTTTCTGAGGTTCTGCCCCTCAGACCCTAAACAAGCGGTATCTTCCACCTACCTGGTGCGAGAGTTCTCTCACAAAAAACACGTACCTGCTATCTCCCTACAGAACAGACAGATAACAAAAACTTGATGTACCGGTACAAAACAACATTTAACCCCGTCTTGTAGTGGAGCAGTCGCGACCTTGCTCAGGCTACCTAGTGAGCTGATCAATTCTCACTCTCGAAAAAAAAGGTGATGTCCACCCCGTGACAAGAACACTACAAAGACGATATCCCCTAACAGCAGGAGTATTCCGTCCAGGTCTCCACCTCCCAAAGCAGNCGTGACAAGAACACTACAAAGACGATATCCCCTAACAGCAGGAGTATTCCGTCCAGGTCTCCACCTCCCAAAGCAGGGCTGCTTCCACTCCGCAAAAGCAGCTGTGGGTTTAGCACATAGTCTCACGCCTCACTAAACGGCAACTAAATTACTAATTAGCCTCTCCTTTGTAAACTAATTAGTACATCTAGATTTACACTATATAAACATTCTGCAGCAATACAAACTGTGACTAAAAAAATTTTGTCATGAGGAGGGAAGGTAGTATGTCGACTCACCAAACTTTTNTTGCAGCAATACAAACTGTGACTAAAAAAATTTTGTCATGAGGAGGGAAGGTAGTATGTCGACTCACCAAACTTTTCTGCAATGGCTGCACAGCCTTGCACACGCAAGACGAGTCCACCGTCACCGATAGCTCTGATGTTGCAGCCTCTTCCCAACTCCGTCTGGCCAAGAAGATGGAACAACTACTCTGTTGTCCCACGCAGCTGGACCAGTGACGTGACAAGAATAAACGGCTCAGCGACCTTGCCGTCCCTGAAGGTCTTCTTCTTTTGTCCGCAGTGGCAAAATCTTCAAAATCAGAATTGCAGAATCTTCTTATTGTTGATAAATCAGCTGTGTAAAATCCCACAAAGCTGCCACTAGATTTTTATGTCGTATCCCGCAGGTGTACTGCGGGGGCGCAACAAAGTAGCAAGGTCCAAGCAGTAAGATCTGCTACCAAGACACGTAGGTGGGTTTGCACCTAAGAGTTAAAACTCAGGCTGATTGATTCAGTAGCGAAGTTTATTATAAGTTTTCTTAGTTACAAAAGCAAAGTATATACCATCAATCATATAACTGATTGATGACTGACATAGATGACTGACATGGAGTTGGTGTCTGGTACTGATGCTGGGGCTCCTCTGGAGCGTAAGTGCTCTGAGAGCAGTATATATTCATGCAGCAAGCTGACCTCAGCCTTGGGTTAAAGGTCAGGTCATTGTCCACCGTCTGGTAGACAAACACCACGTGTACTATTAAAGTTGTCAACATGTTTTCCATTTTTCAAGGTTTGTTTATAATAAAATACTCTCTGTGACTGTTCCAATGGTGGCCATCAGCCGGCTACAAGTCTCAGAGTATGTTGGAATATCCCTAATTACAATCACGCGGCTTGTGTGTGGGGTGTTATTGTGCACAGAGAGGCAACCTCCGGCACTTGGCCTATTGATGCCCTTATTATCAAAGAGTCTGTTACAACACAGGAAAACGTTAACTTGGGCCATTGGACTGTAGATTACCTTATTGAACTTGGGAAGATTACTGACTAGGAATGCATGGTTGGAAACAGAATGTGTATATAGGTGTCAAGCCTGAAATACTATAGAGTGCACACAGCGTGGGTATGCGTAGATTTAACATATGTTTCAATAAACCATTATAATCAATAATACTCTTTATGTATCCACACATACCCCTGCTAATTAAAAGTATTACTCAACAAATTATTGTTAACTGCAAACTTGAGAAATAAGTATATAAAATATAGAAAAAATATAGGTGAGATGTGCATAGATGCGACAAGACTATCAGAGAAGTTGTGCTTGTATTATTATCAGTTTATTTTTAATATTAATCTATATATCCTAAAGGACTTAAACCTTTTAAATTCCATCCCGGACCAATCAGAGAATTCTGAGATAAAAAGGTGTATGTAATGTGCTGAGAATTGTACTTTTTTACTGCATTTTGAGGCATGTTAATGAGGTGTATTGTGATTGCTGCAGAACAATAAAAACTTTAAATTTATCAGTCTAGGGACAGGTTTGTCATGACTGCCCGTGAGGGTACTTTCTGAGTTAAGAGATACGAGGTATTCAAGATATATGGTACACTGCATAAAAACAGATGTAATTAACTACATAAGCTTTGCAGATTCAAAAAGAGTTTTATCAAAGAGGAAGATTAAAAAATAATTTTTCTACATGAATAAATAATATATTGTGATGGCAAAAATTGTTTACCGAGAAATAAGCTACAGAAATTGGATTGTCTAGCTCAGTGCGTATGCCAAGTCGAATGTCTCTATAGAGTGCTTTATAATTTCTGGTTATTTATGTCTATATTCCAAGAAGTACACCCTAGGAGAGACTTCGAAAAGAGAGTGGTCAAACCAAAATACACTTGTATAAGAAACAGCATAGAAATGGGCAGGTGGACAGTGGACATTTTACACATTCCCAAGAATTGATTACAGGAATTTTTACATATTTATTTTAATGTAATATAATTGTGTTTTTTTTTAAACAGGAATAACTGAGAGATAGAGATGTAGAGCTAATTGGCCATTGTGACACTGTGTTTAGTAAGTTTCTGCTGGGGAGTGTAGTGGGCATTACAACTACTTACCAGTTTTCACAAACGCCTCAGTGGCAAAGCGACTTTGTTTTAAAATTAATCTCTGCCACACTAACAAATTCTCAACACAGAAAATTACACTTTTGTGAAACCTGTGTATTTTTGTGAGGCACATGAATTATTTATACTTTTGAGTTGTTTGAAGCGTTAGCCTTCCCTCNTGTGAAACCTGTGTATTTTTGTGAGGCACATGAATTATTTATACTTTTGAGTTGTTTGAAGCGTTAGCCTTCCCTCACCATGTTACTGCAGATAATTGCAAGCTCAGTGTACTGGCACATTTTTTTTTGCCTAGTAAAAACTTTAATTGTTGTGGGGAAAATTATTCAATTCTTTCTTGTTTAATTCTTCAGTTGCACTAGCATTTTTTTCTGAGCATATATTTCTACAGCATATTGTTTGCAAGATAAGACATAATTCTGACTTGTAGTTGAGGCATGTGGCCAACCTAACATCAACTAGTTTCACACGTTATCTGCCTTTTGACATTTCATAGTTCACTTTGTAGGCTAGTCTTCTAAATAAGCAGTTTGTGAATTGCTATACCATGCATAAAATGGTTGATCAGGCATATTTATTTATTATATGTTGCACTTTCATATTTTTGTATGGGAGGAAGCCAATATCTTTATTTCTCTATGTTTTTAAAGTGTTGAACTTTTTATCACCAAGAAATATGATATCCTTATTTTTTTATTTTTTACCTCCCACATGAACTCAGGTTGAAACTCTGATCTCATTGAAGCTGGTTTTTTAGTTTTGTGTCATTCTGCCATTTGCTGTTTGCCATTCTATNTGTGAAACCTGTGTATTTTTGTGAGGCACATGAATTATTTATACTTTTGAGTTGTTTGAAGCGTTAGCCTTCCCTCGCCATGTTACTGCACATAATTGCAAGCTCAGTGTACTGGCACATTTTTTTTTGCCTAGTAAAAACTTTAATTGTTGTGGAGAAAATTATTCAATTCTTTCTTGTTTAATTCTTCAGTTGCACTAGCATTTTTTTCTGAGCATATATTTCTACAGCATATTGTTTGCAAGATAAGACATAATTCTGACTTGTAGTTGAGGCATGTGGCCAACCTAACATCAACTAGTTTCACACGTTATCTGCCTTTTGACATTTCATAGTTCACTTTGTAGGCTAGTCTTCTAAATAAGCAGTTTGTGAATTGCTATACCATGCATAAAATGGTTGATCAGGCATATTTATTTATTATATGTTGCACTTTCATATTTTTTGTATGGGAGGAAGCAAATATCTTTATTTCTCTATGTTTTTAAAGTGTTGAACTTTTTATCACCAAGAAATATGATATCCTTATTTTTTTATTTTTTACCTCCCACATGAACTCGGGTTGAAACTCTGATCTCATTGAAGCTGGTTTTTTAGTTTTGTGTCATTCTGCCATTTGCTGTTTGCCATTCTATCACACAAACTTATTCATAAAAAAGGGAATGTGTTTTTATTCCACATAAGGCCTAATCTTATTTTTTCCTTCTGCTTTACACACATCTGTTTGTACTGCTATGATTTTATTTCATTTTGACGTGCACTGAAGGCAAATTGAGCGACACCAATTTTTCTAGCCACTTTACAAGCATGTCATGAAGCAAAACACATAATTTAGGATACCCACAGTCTCAGTATTTGCCCCAAAATGGTACTCTGATGGGATTTGATTTTCAGCCAAAGTCAATATTTCCAGTGACAGTCTCCATCCATCAACATGATTTCAGGCTCTTGTCTCCAGGTCCCCTAGCAGTAACTGAAAAGTATAAGCAGGTGTCCAGCAATCAGGAAACGCTGAAAAAGCATGAAATTTATGGTATTTGAAATACTGTGGGAAATGTCCGGAAAATGTTGAGGAACTTTTCCGATTGATGGGAATATTTTCTGGTTTATGAAATCGGCGTTAGAACTTCAGAAACAACACCAAGGGAAGTTGACTGTAAATAATCTACACCGCCTTTAAAGTTTAAATACTACAGTATGTTACTAATAACGGCATCAAGGTCATGCAGAGAGAAAGTAGGAGGATGTCTACGGATTCCCCTGTTGTAAAGGATGAGGGGGGCAGGGGTCGGTTTATTGCAGCAGAGAGGACGTGGGTTAGGAATGCCTGTCTTCTTCCCATTGGCTTGAGCCTGCCCGCCTCTGCCGACTGACGTTTTTGTAAAGAATGTTGTTGTGCATGCACCTTGTGGCGGTTGTATAATAGCCTAATTCAGCTCCTTACACTAGTTTACTTCACGTCTGGGGCGGTTGACTGACATGCTGAAAAATTGAAGCAGAGGATTCCGTTGTAATTATACATGCAGTGAATTGTATTAACTTGATGTGATTTGCAGGTATGTGCTTTAAATTTTATTTTTAATGTTTGCCCAACTTTGTTGGATATATACCTCCCTCTCTACCTTTCACACCATGATCGGCTACATGTTTTCATATTAATCATACATGTGTAAAATATGAACCAAAACTATTTCACACTTCTGTGCGACTCTACACAAGAAGTAAGAATAGGGCGTACTTTCCCTAGGAATGAAAAATTTAGTTTTCGACATAGTCTAATCTGTGGCATCTGGGAATTGTCATTGCTTTGTGTAAATAAATATCTTAAAGTGCAGCTTGTTCCCATAGATAGATTTTATTTTACACGGATATCATCGAGTTTTGTTGCATCATTTTATTACATTTCAAGTAACAATTTTTAGTCAATTAAGCTGCCAGCTGCATTTTCCTTCCCGTTTTCTATTTTTCATCTCTCTCTCTCTCCCCCCCCCCCCCCCCCCCCCNCGTACCCTACACAACTTTCCCTAGCTGTGCCATGCCATCAGCCACAGATGATTGTCCCTTGGCCATAAATTAGCCAATCACAAATTGCTTACAGCTGGCTTTGACATCGTGACTGGCACAGACATGCTTCACAAAATTGGTTCGAAACATATTAATGATTTGCAGATTGTTTGATTAAGAAATATAATTGAAGATGAGTTTACATAGAGAGCCTGGTCTGCTTGGTGCAAGGCTCTAGCTGTGTTGAAATTTACCATTTATTATATTAGTCTTTTAGTATTTAGTGACGTTCAGTTCAGACACCGTCAATTGTCACTTGTTCTGCGATGGTTGCAATTTGGTAATTTAGTATTTAAGTTGACTAAGTACTGGAATACCAAATATGCCATTATTTTAGTTGACTATTTAGAGTCATGTGACCATTTAGTAAACTAAAAGTGCCAATTCAAACACAGCCTGAGTATAATCATTGGACATGTATAAACATAAGTTCCAGACTGCACCAAACTGCACTCACAGTTGCGTCATTGTTGTCTTGGTATAAAATAATTGTAAAAATATTTTTTTAAATCAATATAAAGCTGTTGCAGTAGATATTATTTATTACTTTATAGTCATAACAAAAAATATGTAAGTTAGATCTTCACAGGTGGAATGTAAATCTAGAGTTTGTAGTGTGAAATTCAAATTGCAATGGAGGAAGGGAAAGTAGATATTCAATAACATGAAACAGGTTTTAATGAGAATTTTTGAAAGTATTTCACTATTGCAATGATTTCTTGCTTTTCTTACTGGAATTCAAGGTCAACCCAAAATGCCTGCAGCTCTTCAAAATTGAAAGTGAATGAATTTTCAGAAGAGTTAACTTCCTATTTTACAGTTTTGTGTACCGCGGCCGTATGCCAAAGTGACATTTCAGGACAGTAATCTGCTCTCCCAGCATATTGCGCATGTGTAAGAGCTGAAGCTACATTATTTATGAAATTACGTATGAAATTCTTAGTGCTGCAATCACAGTTGCTGTTCACACATTTTGTTGTGAAATTTAATATAGAATAATGTATCGTGTGTACCAAGTCTTAAGGTCATATATTTTGTTTATGTGTAGGAGCAGTGACATTTCTATAATGTGTTTTAGTCCAATAAATTAATTTTTTTTTCTATGGTGGCCATATTTTCTTGTCATTGTAGTAGTAAGGCTATATTTTCTTGCAAAAGCTTAGATGATTTCGTGCTGCAGAATTGTAAACCGTTTTCACATGGTCAAAAATTGACACTTTTCCACAAGCCATTCAACAACGCGTGGGTGCTGCGTAGCATAATAGAATAGTACATTGCCCAATTTGCCACAATTTCCACCCAAATTCTTGTTTTCAGGATGGCAGGAATTAAGTAATGTGATTGTTTATATTTGCTGCAGTGGTAAGCAGCTTTGCTCTTATTTTGTTTACAGACATAAGCTAGTTATTTTTAAAATTTGTCATTAATGATTTGCTGTGACAGCGTAATTTTGAGTAAAATCTGTTCCAACTGCTGTTACTTTAAGCAGAGATGACATTCTAATTTAGGCACTTTTTTTGGTTGCAATCATTTGTAATTATGAGCCCATCTCTGTAGGTATGCTACTTGAAATAGCAGGTATACGAGAATTTCTAATTGGTTTCCCAATAGCTCGATGCGATGCAATTAGCAATAGCCAGAGTGAGGCGATAAATACAGTTGCAGATATTGCATTGTGTGCACCGAACGAGAATGGAGAATAAAAATAATGAGATACTTACTAATGTAAAAAATAAAGAAGTGGAAAATAGAGTAGGTAAGAAGAGAAAAACACTAGTAATGATTATTTGCCTCTACAACAAAAGTAAATTTGAATTAATTGAACCTTTGTAATTAAGAATATGTTTGCAAAATGTTTATATTTATATCTGTTGTATCGGTTGTGCTTTTTCTTAAGTTTTAAATGAATTTTTTCTCTGGGCATGGTCTACAAGTACACTCTCCTCGCCGGTAGTAACACATGCTCTTTAAAATATATGGCAGCACGGTCTAAGATGACCTTTGTTGCCGACCAAGTGTCGCTTTATAGTGAAACCGCATTCAATTGTGTTGTCTGTTAGCATTGGACATGTGCCACATCATGTTGCAGTATCGTAAAACCATTTTTACATGCAACAGAATTGTTATCAGATAAGTGAAATGACTTTTATTCTACTTGATAGTTTCTCATATAATTTTTTTTGTGTACGGGAATTCTGAAGAAAAAGCAGAAGATGTACGAGAAGTTCAATTTACCATCTTGCTGGACATCCTGGATGTACTGGATAACATGCTACCTAGTCAGGGCTCTGTAATCCTTTGGTCTGCAAGGAGTGAGCTTTTACTTTGTCTCTTAGAGCCATGCTATTTTCTGGTGACAACCCAATCCAAAAATAGGCACGATAGTGTGGGTCTATGTTAGTTGGAGGATGGCATGATAACATCCTCTATAGCCCCAATGGTTTACTGATGCTAAAGAGCTTCTGTGATTCGAGTCACGAGGAGGAATTATTTGAAGTAGTCTATTATGAGCAGCAACAGTGCTCATGGAACTCTCTTGGCAGCCCAGCAGCAATTTTTTGGCATGAAATAGATATGAGCTGTGGAAAGATGCAGGTTCTGCACTGAAGTGAGGTGATGTGGTTGCATCCCACAAAATATTAGGTAGAGCTTTTAGCCATGCTTCACTGATCTATGCTTGCACCCTGCTCACAGTACTTTCTTCAGATTTGTCAGGAATTCTTATCTTGATCTGGACAGCCATATTTCTTTAGGCTAAGGTTTCTGTTGGGGGCTTGCTAGATAAGGAGTGACAATTCATGGCTCCCCTCTGAAGAATAAGGCAAATTGTGGAATTAGGTAACTTTATTGTTACAGCAGCTAGTCAACTAAGTTTCTAACTCACTTTTATTAGTATATGTGGTTCGGACAATGGTTGCTCCTTGCTTGTTCTAACTGCTCAGACTGAACAAAATGTTACAGTACTCCTGACCCTTTGACAGAATGTCAGAACTCAAATTATGCAAGCAATACAATCAGTGGACATGTTTCCCCTAGCTAGAAACAGAACTGATTATCCAAAGGTGAGTGCCCGTTTTACCTTATGTTAACTGTCATTTAGGGCAAGGACTGAATGAGGAGATTATTACTCACATTTACCTGTGCCCCCAAGCATCTCCCTCCTGGACATGTGTGTGACGCCATTGCAAACCCTTTTACCCTGAAGCCGTCCCGCCACATAGCGTGCACATGAAATGGATGTGTGCAGGTGGCCTATTTTAGACGATACCCTGAGGGATCTCTTTACACAATCTAGTGTCTTGAAGTTTTCCTTGCTTGACACAGGGATATGCGTGTATACGCTGCCACTGTGGACAGTCTGATCACTGCAGTTTCAGTTGTCAGTAATGTTGGCTTGATGTCTTGGCGATGGTGCTTTATCCTGACCAAGAGGTCAGTTTTGAACATCTAAAGGCATTCGTGGAGCCTGAATATTAGGAGGCCTGTAGCCACAATTGAGGTTTTATTCCAGGACTTTCAATCTTTGTCACAAGGGCGACATCACAACCCTGAACCGATGTGTGCCGATGCATGCCCTTGCGACCTGGCACCATGGGTCTTATCCAAGACAAATCTTGATTGCTTCCAGTCCAAACTTCTTTGATATTTACTACCTTCCCTCTCCTTGGCTATTTATTCCTCATTTCTCAGCACCCAAGACTGCACCCATGACAACATGATACTAGTGTCTGAGAAGTGTTCAGACCTTGGAGAGACTTCACAATCCAAACTGTTGTTGGTAACTGATGACAGTTGTGCCAGGCAAACGTTCCTATGTAATTTGTTATTTCTCCAAATATTTGGCAGGAGAGCATGGGTTTCACCAAGGGTAAGTGCCTGGCTGCCAAGTAGAGTAGTTATTGCTTTCTCCCTTATAAGGCATTCAATAATTTTTCACTACTAAAGTTTTGGTTAATGTATAATGTTTGATAATAATTTCAATTGAAAAATAAATCAGCTTCCATCAAAACTCTTGAATAATTATCATGTACAGATTTCCAGCAAAACTTCATAGGAGTTGTTAATTTTTGTTAACTTAATGCATTTAGTTCTCTCATTTATACCATGGCATTAAAAATGAAAAAGTTGGCTAACAAGCTTTTTCACTTTTGTGTAATACATTAGCACCAAGTCACCATTCTGCTGCACAGATAGCACGTTTGCACTGAAACCAGCATAATAAGTACTGAATGTGTCATCCTTCAGTTACAATGAAATACTTCAGTCAGTTACACATAATTTTAGGGTATGTCATCTCATAGATGTGGTGTGACACCTCTAATTACAAATAATTACTATAAATAGATATATATTTTATTTTATTGCCAGCTTAACCGCTAAAATGTTGAATGGTAACTGTGTGTGTCTATATATATGTGTGTGTGTGTGCACGTGCGTGTGTGCATGCGTGTGTTTTTTGTACTGGTTGTGTGCTCTATTCCAGAGGCCATTTTGATGGTATGCATGCACAATGAGACCTGGAGTTAGGCTTTACCATGCATGCACCCTGGCTGTGGAGATGCTTTTCACAAGCCGAAGCAAGAAGAGTGTGTTATGGCCAGCTGAGTTGTTCGGACGTGTATCATTGACTGCAGATTTTTTTTGCTTTTTACGTAAATACAAGATGTTCCCTGGTTTGACAGGTGGAACAAAGCCTCACGAACGATGTTTGTAACATCATTCATCATTTTATTTTATTTTAGTATTTTCACCAAACGTGAAAGTTAAAGATGCTACATCTTTTAATCACATTATCGGGTGTTTGGCAGATAGTAAATGATTTTGAGCATGTTGTAATGAAATTTTGCACTACAGACACTATATTACTAAGCCCTGCTGGCAAGTGTACGCTAAACATTACTGGGAAAATTGGCACGCATGCTTCGCGGCTCGGGGCTATGCTTATTGAACAGCTACTTATTTACATGTTTGGCTGCACACTTTGTGTTAAAATTATGTTTACAGTAAATTAAGAGTGTCAGTGCACTGGATAGTTAATGATGTGTTTGAACTACGTTCAGTGAGTGCCCCATCTACCAAGATAGCCAAATTTCGCCTTTTTTACACAGCTCAAACTGTAAGTACTTTTTTTTAATATTGGTAGTGTTGGTGAACCTTCTGTCTGCAAGTGATGCAAGAATGGCCAACTTTATGGTATGCAGATATGTCACGAGCAAAAAGTGCCTAAATATGTCTGGTGTGTTGGTTGCAGTAGGATGGTCCTGCAGTTAGACTTTTGTCATAATGAAAGAGGCTTAGAGCACATCATTAAAACATTTTAGGGCTAGTTGTAATGTACATTTATTTATACTTCTTACTGGCGTATTTTATCCTGTCCGGGTAGGTTTTTGGTGACTTTATTAATGCTATAGCTTGAAACAACTATTAGAAATATTCTCATGTCAATCTGATTAAATGGAATTTTATCTTAGATTAACAGGTACTTGTTGTGAGTTACACATAAGACTGTTTGGCTGACATGTTTTATATTTTTGTTGTTTTATTGGTACATAATTTTGTGGAAATAATTAATGATAATGAGTAAATAGCCTTGCATTTTAACATTGAAAGGCGTGGCCAGAGGTGCAGTCGACCATTTGCATGTGTCTTCCCTGGGATTTCCCCAGCTTTCGAAAATAAAATTAATTAGGCAACTCCTACTCATATTAGCCACACCTTGCTAACTATCCAATTAAAATAGGGTTACAAAATGAATTAAAATTAAGATAAATGGCAATATATGACTTTACTTTTTCATTTCAAATAGGTGTTCTGAAAATCATTTTACTTACATACTTTTAAGAATAAATGGGACAAAGTTTAGAATTTTCTAGCAAATTATAAACATAAAAATTGACATTGATGCTAGCTAGAGTATGGTCTATAATTTATACTTGATTATTCTCATAATTTTCTTTATTATATTCATACACTTCATCTTAGTTTTTTGATCAATGCATATTCATTTATTTAAAAAAATGTACTGCAGCTTTTGTTGAAGAAGATGTAGCAAACACAGTAACATTCTTGCGCTGATGTTTGTTGTTATAAGTTACTTGGGACTTACTGTTTGTGACCGTGCTTGGGTCACCGTCTACTCGTGGTGGCGCTGTGGTAACTCACTGGACTCACATTCAGGAGGACTCTGGTTCTATTCCTGATTTCGGTTTTCCATGATTTCCCAAAATCACTCCAGGCAAATGTTGGAAGGAATCCTTAGCAGAGACCATGGCCGATTCCGTCGTAATCCTTACAAAATCCCTCTTCCTTGAGCAACTTGCTCCATCTCTAATGACCTCGCTGTCAACACCTACGTACCTACCTACCTACCTACCTACTCGTGGTGGGCCTTTCATCACTCCTTCTTGAAGCAAGGGGCTATGGATACATCCACTGACCTAGAAGATGGCATGCCATGGTCTGCGAATCTGGCAAATATTAATCTCTGTTGGCGTCTGATATTTTTGCCTTCTGATATCTATCCCCACCAAAGAACAGTTTCCAACCAAGGTGCATGTGAGCATATAGGTAGTTAGGGTAGCCAGTGAATGTTATCAGAAGCTCTTTGTGTTGTCTCGTGAAGTCTTGAATGGTCGCAATCATCCACTCCAGCAACAGTCTCTCTCAAACATCCTGTTACTTAAACAAACTACAGTGTATTGAGATTGCCAGTGTGGGAGGCCTGTGCCTGTAGTTTGTTGGCTCCTGGTGACAGGCCCATGTAAATGTTTATTGAAAACCCAGCTCACATAGGTCTTTGTGGGCCCATGTCTAGGTGGCTTGTTACACTTTCAATACTCAGTGCCTCTACATGCACCATCCTTTACCTCTGCTCAGACCAGGAATGCCATATATGCAGCTAGTCTTTCCATATTCAGGGTGAAAGGGAAGTAGGTCTAGGTGGTAGGATTAGTAAGCATGGGGTGTAATGGGACACACTCCTCTCAGGACCGTGTTACACACTTCTCATACATATATTTGGCTGCTTTTGTGCAACATTCAGTGTTTACATTCTCTGTAATGTTTCATTATGAGATGCAAGCATTTCTCATGACACTGGGAAACTCTGGCCAATGAACCAGCTTTGCAAATACTGCCACACTGGAGGTACTCTAGCTGCAGCCCTTCTGTGACTTTCAGAAGGATTCAGATTTTTTGAATCAGGTGACCACAAAGCTCACAAATGGACATAGGTTGCTTCAGCTCTGAATGTATGGAAAAAATGCAATTAAGTATTTCTGCTGTAACTCTGATCATCTACAGAGCCACTGGAAAGATGTTGACAGCTTCCTCAGGACATTTTACACATGTGATTAAAATATGAACACATTGTCTTTATTGTTACGTTCAGCACATGTCCTGGGCAAGTCTGAAACTCTGCAGGACTACTTGCCCTAGCTGACCCAGCAGGGTGGGCCCGTCAATGTTGGAAGACTTAATGCACTACACAACTGCACTTAACCAATATCATTGTACTGTAGGTGAGCTATCTTCCTATCAAGTTGACTCTAAGTAGTATACAAGCAATACTACTGTTATGGGCAATGTCTTCTGACGTATATACCTCAAAAACCATGGTGAGAGTTAGGTGTAAGGTACTTGACCATGCATGGGGCTCCCATTTCCTGCTATCTTGCTCGTAAATGCATCCAACCTTACACACGGCAGTACAGAGATGCCAACCACTCTAAGCGCTGCAACTCAACCTCTTATCTCACAGTTTGGCATGCCACCATGTGGGGTTTGAATCTGATTTCTCACCAGGCACTAAAACAGCATACGTTACTTGAGCTGTTGAGCAGGGGTTCTTGTTTACACAAGCTTACATTGTGGCCAATGAGATGACAGCATATACGTGTTTGTTTTTTAATTAATTACAGTGACTGTCGCCATTCTGCATTACTTTCTGTATTTAAAATAAACCTATATAACATTAGTAAACCAGTCTGATAATAAAGCACACATTTGTGTGAAATGTATCAAAATTAATTTTTTAAGAGTAGATAATAAATGAGACTATGCGTTTAATAGCAGACCATAAGGGTGTTTGCATGGCTGCAGATTTGAACCATCTGCATGTAGGGAATATACATTGTTTTTGAAGTGACTGGTGTACAATTGAAAATAGTTTAGCTTGTTTTATTATCTTTATCAAGTGACAATGTAGTGTACCAAGATGCCAGATTTTCCAGATACTGTTTACCCTAAAGTTTACCACTGGTGCATTTCTGGAGTTTTAAGTCAGTCTTATTAACTTTTATAATAACTAAGGGTAATACATTTATTACTTGATAAACAAAAAAAAAATTTAAGGTTTTAATTGCTAGAAAAAAAATTAGGTATATTTAGAGAAGGAGAATAATGTAAAAGTGTCATGTTGGGATGGGATGTAAGACAAGGGAGATAAAGTGGGGAAAGTTAAATAGCTAGCCCAAGACCAAATTTCAGGAAATGAGAGAAATTGGTACAGTGACAATATATAAGAGTTGACTGAGGATAGAATATGTCATTCATGTTGAACATCTCGGAATTACCTTTGTCATAGGGTATTCACAGGAAAGCGTAACAAGTTTGAAAGCCCATATTAAAATCTTTTAGTGTGCAGATTGTTTATTCTTCCGTATGTAAAATTGATATTGCCATAGGCCTCATTACTTTATTTATGTGTGAGGCTAATGAAACTATGAAATTATTAATAAACTAAGTATTTTTAACATTTCTTAATTCTTACACTTATATGCATTAGAAAAACAGAAAGTGAAAGAAATTATTTCAGTATTCACTAGTGTTTATGTAACGCTTTTAATTCAGTGTTAAGACATGGAACTACTTTCCGTCTGTTGTTCGAGACTTTACTGCGTGCATAACATTTAGTATGCCCATTAAAATATATGCAGATAGGTGCAGTGACTTTTTTAAATATTGATTCAAAAGTGCTCAATTAACTGTGAACAGTGTGTACAAATATATGCCAGTTTTCTCCAAAAACCAAGTTAAAAATTTGAGATGGTCATATATTCCAGCAAACACAATATATTACTGGTTTTGAAACATTCTTTTTCTGATGAACTACGTATCTAAAAAGACGGCAAACTATTTGTGAAATGTTGGTTTATAATCAATCTCACGAACCCAATTTCCTTTTGCCGTATCCTAACTAGTTTGCATAGAGAATTCCCTCATACAATGCAACTATCAGTTTAATAACTGATGACTTACCATTCATTGTTTATTATCCTATCTTTGATTTTCTGAAATGTCAATCAAATTTTTCTTCTTCTTCTTCTTCTTATTTTTCTTTCTCATTTTAAAACTGCAACTTGAATTTGTCTTAAAATATTTTGTGGTGTTCTTCCAGGTTGTGGAGGCATATTACACAATATAAACACAGAGATAGCAACTCCAAACTTTCCTGGACAGTATACCAATAATGCTGAATGCATTTGGGATATGACATATCTGCCAGGATACACTCTGCAACTGAATTTTGTGGAAAGGTTTTTTATTGAAGAAGGTCCCAACTGTGGAAATGATTTTGTTGAGGTACAGTAATAAAAATGATTTATTGTTAGATATATTCCTGTTTGAAGAAAAAGTCAACTTTATAATGATTTTCTTGAGATAATTACAAAAAGGTTAACTGGATATGTTCTTACTTGTTTGTAAATGCTGCCAGAAATAATCAACTTTTGTGTAAATTTTATGTTGTACCTTAAAATTATTGCTTTCTCATTGTGTGTATGTAGTATGTATGTGAATATGTAAATGCTTACATGTATCCTTGGGCCCTAATTTTTTATAATAATTTGGAGGTGGCTATGAGCTAGTGATGTATCTTTGGGAAGGAATGCTAAACAGGGTGAGGAGTAGAGAACATATGAGTGCAAGGTACATGCATATGTTCATACCTTAAATATATATATATATATTTTCAAGAGTTTATTTTCTGTAACTTGTTTTATACAAGTGACTATTGCTAGACCCATGTAGGTAATTGATGCTTATTGATAGATATAGTTTGAAAACTTACTATGATTATTGTTATGGACTTGTAATTACTTGCTTTACCCAATGTAATGTTGGCAGCACAATTATCAGTAACATGGCGGTGTCCTAGGTATGTTTGCTTAATATAAACCTTACAGTGAACAAATAATGATGTTATGTATGCTATCTCCTTAATAAAACTGTTCAATATGTTCAGTTCCTTCACTGTACATAAAAATGGTGACTATGCATGAGAAACTGTATGTGCGTGCGGTGTGTTATTATAATATTGTTTTGCTTAGTTCTCTTCATTTGTGTAGTGACTACACAACGCATTAACATGTCATCCTTCACGAAATACGATCATTCCTGCCCTGAGACCTGGACTGAAAATCTGGAAAGATTTCAGTTCTGACTATATTCAAAAGGGCAGATTACGGATGATCAGAAATGAGGACTTTTGATTGAAATGTTGGACGATCATACCATTTGCGATTTGAAAGACTGGATTACACCAAAGCCCCTTCGAGACTGCATGTGCATCGAGCTCATCAACATTTTGAACAAGAATATAGCACCTACGATCAACCCTATGGTCTGCTACAATAAGTTTGTAAATAGATGGCAACTTCCAAATGCGAAGGCAGTTGTTTACATGTCTGAATTATGGTGGCTGGCATCTTCCTGTAACTTTGAGGCCAAGACGGTGAAAATTGTGTTGGACCAGTTTGTTTGTCTGTGGCGTACGCAATGCAAATTTCCATGCTAAATTATTTTCAGAAAAGGAGTTACCCGCAATTAAGGCTTTAGAGGTTGTTCAGTCAGTCGAAAGCTTTTCAGAGAACGTCCTTGAGGTTAAAAATTAATGCGTGGAATATGTACACAAATTTCATGCTACTGCATCAGGCAGCCAGATATTTTTGTCTTCCAGTTTCGGTTCCACATTCAACAAAAAAGTTACTTGTTTCATAAGTGCTAAGGTAGGCCATACTGCTACAAAATGTTCCCTTCCCAGAAACATGTTAAAATGCCAAAAATGTGGTAAAGTCGGGCATGTTACAAAAGCTTGTAAGCAAAGGGACAAGTCATCATTGGGGTCGGCAGAGGCTGATCGTTCAGTGTCACAGCTGCAGTTGCCTGTGTTCATTCTTCCACAGCTTCCCCACCAAATGTGGATTTGTCATACCTAGGTGCTCATGCCTCATCACTTTGCAATGAAAGCTTATTTCTGTAAGCTTTCATTGCAAAGTGATGAGATATGAGCACCTAGGTATGATAAATCCACATTTGGTGGGGTTTCGAGTCTGCATACAAAGCCATATTCTGTGCAAGGACATGTCAACAATGTTCTTATGCAATTTGAGATAGATTCTGGTGTTTCGAGGACACCTATAAACCTGGACACATATACTAGTAATTTTGCAAACTCCAATCATGGCCCTGTTTTGCATCATGTTATCAAGTACCAGTTGGGCTTAGAACATGGGCTTCACAGTCTTCGACCATTATTGGAGAATTCCAAGCTGTTGTAAAATACAAGCACTTTACTTGCAATCTTCTTGTTTTGGTCGTGGATGATGTTGTACCAAACCGTCTTGTTTGCAACTGGTTTCAGACCTTAGATATTTCCATTTAAGGTGTGTACTTTCTGTCTCCGCCAAGGTGTGTATTTTCTGTCTTCTTCAAGGTGTGTACTTTCTGTCTCCAGACACATCCTATGCTGGAATGTCTAATGAAGCCATCTCACACACTCTCATGAATCTTCCTGCAGTTTCAGGTTGCGGTATGGGCTGTTATAAAGGACCTCACCTTCACATAGATATAAACCCTGCTGTTGCTCCTGTGTATCAGAGAGCTTGATCTGTTGCATTTACCCTCACTACTAAGATGCCCAGTCCATGTACGAAACAGGAACTTCAGTCTTTGTTGGGTTTTATCTCATTTTACGGTAGATTTTTCAAGGATAAAGCTGCCATATTAGAGCCCTTACACAGCTTGTTAGACACAAAATCTGAAGAATGGGCTTTAACCACGAAGCACCACTAGACACTTCAGACTGTTAAGGATACGTTAACCTGTCACCAAGTATTAGCTCATTATAACCCTGACTTACCCCTGGTTGTTACTGCTGATGCTTCACCGGTGGGGGTTGTTGCAGTGCTGGCACCCATCATACCAGGTGCTCAGCCTAGCAAAACAAGAGAGATATCCATTGCCTACGCATCTTGAACATGTCTGCCACAGAGTGATCTTTCTCACAACTAGACTGGGAAAGACTTGATATTAAATTTGCAATTAAAAAGTTCATCCCTTACTTGACCTTTTGTTGGTTTACAATCATTACTGACCACAAACCCTTGCTTGGCATTTTTGCTCCCGATAGGTCACCACTACTGCATTTATCTACACAAATGTTGAGGTGGACACTCATTTTGAGTTCTTTAGACTATGAGTTATGTCATAAACCTGGTACAGCAGTTGGTCATGCAGACTGTTTGAGTAGACTGCCTCAACCTACTCCCGGTGAGGATGAATTTCCGGAGCCTGCTGGTGTGCACCTCCTTGAAGCTAGAGATCTACGCTTGCTGTCACCGTGAGATATTTCAAGGGCTATGGACAGTGACGTGGTGCTTCAACAAGTCAAGGTCTACATACATCAATGATGGCCAAGCACAGTACCCACTGAGTTACTTCCATTTTACTCCAAGAGAGCAGCTTTGTTGCTGCACTCTGAATGCATCTTATGGCATGAGCGCGTAGTGATCCCATCAGCATTGCAAAAGACAGTGTTAGACTTAATTCACTCAACACATCAAGGTGAAAACTACAGTAAAGCCATTGCTCGGTGCATTGTTTGGTGGCCGAACATAGACAGTGATATTACAAATTAAGTAAAACTGTGCCAGGCCTGCCAAACAGTGGCTAATGCACCCCCAAGGTCAGTTTTGTGTCCATAGCCTTGGGCTGAGAGAGCCTGGGAACAAGTGCATCTGAACTATATAAGGCCCTTCCTTGGACACTATTTGCTCATTGTGATAGATGCATATTCTAAGTGGTCAATTGTTAAAGTAGTGTCGAGTTTAATGACTGCAGTCCTCATTACACACATGCATTACATCCTAGCAGATTTTGGTTAACCCTTGGTGATAGGGACTGACAATGGATGGCAGTTCACATTAGTTTAATGACTCTCTTCGCAGTAATTGTATACGTCACCTGTATACCCCGCTCTGGCACCCTTCCTCAAATGGTTTGGCGGAGTGTACTGTGCAAACAGTTAAAAAGTTGATGTAAAAATTTTCAGTTCCAGATATCCATGTTTGTGTCGCTCGTACCTTATGGGCTATATGCACTTGCCCATCCTCGTCTACTGGCAAAACCCCTGCCGAGGCAGTGGCTAGGATGTTTTTCACTCACCTTACCCAGCTGCATCCTGCTCTTGAACCTTCTAAACCTGCATCAGCATTCTCTCAAAAGCTTCAAGTTGGAGAGTTGATCTGGATGATGAAGCACGACGTGTGTAAGTCTACTTGACTACCAGGTGTAGTTTCTGGTCATTCAGGTGCTTGAGCGTACAACATCAAGCTTGACAATGGTACAATAGTCTAGAACATTTCCGGTGATGATTGCAGATTTGTCCGAGAGCTTGCAGAACATGTTCTTGAACCATTTGCTTATGACAAGTCACAAATGCTTGACAGTGAAACTGAAACTCCAGAATCAACGCAGCTACTTCGCGGCACTATTGTTCAACACATGCCTTCTTCTCAACTGCCGCAGGCTGCCCATCAGGAGAACCCTTTGCCAATGATGCCTGTGAGTTCAACTTTGCATCACCATCCTGTTTCTACATTGGTGGTTGCTCCTGCACAGCACCCAGCCTATGACAGGCCACTGCCACTACCTGCTACAAAGGTTGGGGGAAATTCTACGAAGGTGTCTGCATCTATCTTTCATCAGGATGGCGACTCTGCATTGGCATCATGTACTGCCATCTCACCATCGGGATCTTCATTCAGCAGCATCCTTGATATTCGCCATCCACGGGTAACTCCTCCCCTTACAGAGTTCTCGCAAGTGCGCTGTCACCAGTGTCTTACGTGGACTCCAGGTCCTACCGTTATGCAGTCCGGCCGGATATCTCGACCCCCTTAGCAATTTTAATGATTGTTGACGTGTGCTTAATGACTCAGTGCATCAGTGCAGTGTTAAGATACATACCTATTTTGTTCTTTTTTATTATTTTACTATACAATGGCTAATGAGTTGATTGTCAGTGTTACATTGTCACAGTTATCTTGTCCTATTTCAGTGGGAAGAGGTGTTATGGACTTTTGATAATTACTTGCTTTATCCAATGTAATGTTGGCGACATTACCAAGTTACTAGTATCAGCAACATGGCGGTGTGCTAGGCTGTGTTTGTTTAATGTAAACCTTACAGTGAACAAGTAATAACGTAGTGTGTGCTATCTCCTTAATAAAACTGTTGGACATGTTCAGTTCCTTCACAGTACACAAAAATTATATATTTCCCAGACTTTCCACAAGTTGTTAATTTGTAAAATATGTAATTATTGCGTAATCATTTCAAAATGCTAATAGCATTTCTGTGTTCATTTTATGTGAATGATCATTACCATCATTTCATTCATTTTTCATCCAACTGGTCACGTTCATTGTGAGTGAGTGGAAGAATAAAACTGCTTGTCATCAAACCCTCAGTTATCCTTTGAGATAACAAAAACCTGTGCCATGGCAAAATAATGGCTGCAAGAACTTTTGCATGCTAGTGGCTGACAAGTATGCAAATAAGCTGTAAAATTACCCAATCCAAGAGACTGGTTTAAGGTGAGGCCCTGCAGTGCCATGAATGCAAATGCAAAGTCTACATGGTTCATAATTAAAAACAACCTCTTTTGCAGTAATTAATTACTTCAAAGATATCTGCAAAGTATTATCTAAGGGGGATGCCATACTGTAAATAGCAAAATTATTTAAAGCAAATAAGCACAAACAGCACTACATGGTCATACTTAGCAAAAGTTGAAGTCCTATGACATGAAACATGTTCTCCTCCTCCTCCTCAAGTCTTGCAAACAAGATTGACAGGTGTCACAGTGTCTCGTATTATTTACATAAAGTAATCCACTGGAGCCAATAGTGGGGAGTAAAGGAGTTTCCAGGGCGAGTTGTCTCAAGGTTCTTCACGTAGATGACGAACACCTTAAGAGAGTCTCAGTGTCCTTTATGTGCACAACCCCTCCCTCACAAGCTGGTATGGCACCCACCATGAAGCTAACTGAACTTCTGCTGTGTTGGTGTTATTGGTGTTGTGGGTGTCCAGCCCATACCTTATATAGTACTCAGTGCTGCTCTTTTCACTGGATAATGTTCCTACCTTCAGCAGATATAGCTGAGAAGTGAAAATAGGATGTGAGATTTGTGGCCTTGTGTCACTCTCAATTAATTGTGCCAGTTTTATCTACCTCGACCCCAAGTCATTCAGTGGTTTGCTGATAGGGCTGCAGTTAGAATTAACTCAATTTTCTTATATTTATAGTCCACAGCCTTCTCTGAGAGGGAATCTTACTTGTGCCTATAAAATGAGTATTTATCTATTTCTCTGAACCAAGGGTCATGCGACCTGTTATGACATCAGTGAAGCAGCAGCCAGCTGAAACAGGCGAATCAACAATTCATGGATGATGGTTAGTGGTAAAGATGGTGTAAATGCCCCACTCATGTTCTTGTAGGCCTTTGCCCAGAAACTGGGTGTGGTCTTGAGGACAGTCATTGGTGGGCTGTCAGGTTCAACGATGCTCATGACAATCTTGCTGGTCTAGCATCACTCATTCTTATTCCAGTCATATGGCTGTCTCTTACCAGGCTTGCAGAAAGTTCCTCCGCCCATCTCAGACAGTTCTATATTCCGTAAGGAATTCTGGTACAGGACACATTGCAGCACTAATCCAGTCACCCCGTGTAGTGGCAGGGTTTCAGAATACCACCACGGCTACCCTGTGCTTGCCGTAAGAGACAACTAATCAGGATGCAATCGTGATCTAAAATTAGTTTGTACCACCTTCTCATGCTTTTTTTTCTATCTTTTTCTCTTTTGTCATCTTCTTCTTTCCCTCTCTCACCAGGTGTTGTTGTATCTTCCCTCTCTCCAGCATTGTCTCAGGCCAAGGCAATGAATGGCCTTCGTAATGAGGGTCTGTCCTCATGAATGAGTGCTGCCTCCACATTGTGTAACCATACGTGGTGCCTTTGTTGGTGATGGTCTAGCAAACCCTTCTCACTGGCCCAGCAGGCAAATATAGGTGCAGAGTTCATATCCACGTATATGTACACTTGTGTAGCACCAATTGCTGCGTTCTTGGCAGGAGGGGTTGTCATGGCCAATTAGCCCATGTGTCTAGACATGCCGGCAAGACGTGTTACCGCCGTAAGGAGGAGGCTAGTTAAATCAACCACAAGTCCCCTGAAATGGCACCAAAGAGTGTCCACTAAAGTGGGGAGCCTGACTCACCTCACTCAGGATGTAATATTTGCCCCTGGTTTGCCCTGGTGTACACGTCTGTGTGATACTGAGGCAGTAATTTGAAGTGAATAGCGGCAAAGGGTAGCTGTTCCTAAGTACTGATTAAATCTGTGGGAGGTTGGTACCCCTCCTAACAGCACAGCCCGTGAGGTGTTATTTCTCCCCCCCTTCCTCCCAGAACGGTATGCTGAGACCGACGAGTCCCACTACAGGGGGCCTACACCATGGCTTCTAAAAGTACCCCCCAAAAGATGGCATCCTCAACAGCCACTTGAAATGGCACCGCTATGACACAGGGGTTTTGTATTGCTTCACTCTACTCCTGTTAAGTTACTTACAACACTTTTTTGGCTATCCGAGGTTAAGAATGGCACACTTTTGAAAAGGTGTCCTCTTTTTAATTGCACGAAGTTATTGATGGAGCAGCTGGTGGTCCTGTTCTTAACTGTAAGAAGATCAATGAAAAACTGTGTTTCTGGATGAGACGTTGAATGCTGCCCAGTCACAGGGGCTCTTGGCGATGAAGACTTTCATTGGTGCAACTACAAATTTCTCTGTTGAGGTCAAGTCCCATGTGTCCCTCAACTCCAGCAAGTGTGTCATCTCGTGTCCTGACCTGATTGCAATCCCAGAAAGCGAGGTCTTAAGTGAACTGCAGAGTCTGTATGTCACTGATGTTCGCCGTGTGCTGAGGACAACTGATGGTGTTAAGTCATCTACAGCTACCCTCATCTTAACTTTTGGTATGCATGACCGCCCGTCGGTGTCCGTGTCAAGTACTTTATTCCTGCCCCAGTGTTTTGCGTATCAACATCAACCACCATCTCCGCTTCTGGCTCAGATGAGACAGGCTGGTGTGGTGACGAGTTGATGGGGTGATCCTGTGTTTTAGGTTCACTTGCAGAAAGGGATGTAAGCGATGAAGTCTTAGGCTTACGGTTTTTTTTTTGTAGTAGCTGGCTGCTGAGATTTGGCAATGACAGCAGGTTTTGACAGTTTCTTCTCAGCTGACCCACACTGCGTATTGACAGTCAAGGTTTGGGTTGGCAGAACTCAATGTGACTTTGGTGCACTCACAGACACTTCTGTCTGGGTAGCCACGTCGCCTGTCTTGAGCACATGCATCCTTTACTGCTGGTCGAGCATTGACAACAGCACTGTACGGAACAGAAGGTTTCGGACCCTGGAGAGCATGGAAGCGTTTCTGTGCCTCAACAAAGGAAACCTTGTCAGTGGCCCATATTCGCTGAACAACCTGTTCCTCCTGGTGACCAGGGCACTCCCTCGACCAGTCAGGGTGTCCTTTGGTGCAATTCATACACTCCAGAGGTTTTCTGCACTGAGGAGTATCAGGATGTGGTGGGTCACCACACTTAGGCCAAGTTGTTGGATTCCTACATTTTGCCAACAAGTGGTGCAATTATTGACATGTAAAATGAGGCAACCTGGCATTTAAACAATACATTACACCACTGGTTAAAAAAAATAACCCTTACAATACAAATGCAGAACCTGACGTTAACTTTTTCTAAAACAAGGAAAACGCATTTAAAAAAGTCTAAATTCATTAATTTCAAAGTTTGTGACAACCATAATGAATTTTACAAAAATGTTAGTAATCACTTTCATCAATAAGTGTAAGCTGCTTTCTAAATCCATCTCAATAGGCTGGGTTGAAATGTTGTAGATATCTATACATCTTTAATTACTATGAGCTTAATTAAATCTTACTGACTTACACACACACACACACACACACACAAAAGTTTAAAAATTCTGAAATGTTAAGTTTTTTTGTAAACTTTTAAACACTTGATATGAAAAAATGTAAGAAAAGTTAAACCGTGCCTTTCTTGTAATGTCTTCAATTTTTTTTTTTTCACCGGATTTGATGTTTTTCGCTTTTAACACACTATGCTCAAATTTTTTTATTATTTCTATTTTTGCCACGATAGCTAAAACTGTTTCTTTTACGCTTTGTTGGCATGTTGCGAAAACGACACTACAAACAGCGAACAACAACCGTGCCCAAGTGATCGATAAACTTGCAAAACGTGGTGTTGGGGTGGTAACTGAGATGAGTGCGATCAGATACACACTTCAATGGGCAGAAATGGATGACTCACACAGGTCTCTGTGACTGACTGACAGTTTAAAGAGAGAAAAATCAGCTCACGCAGCACAGGTATAGACGTACATGGTACCGCTGCTTGTTAAACTACACACGTTACAGCATCGCCTTACCCCAGAAGTTACAGTAGACTTTGAAAAAAAGCCAAAAAGCAGCACAGATAAGCAGAAAACCGGTTAAGCGAAGCACGAATAAACGGGAGTGTACTGTAATTGTTTCTGCACACTTCCTTCTCATAACTCATGTCCCTCATATAGTGAAACTGATGAGGTTATTTTAATAATCTTGAAGAACTAAAACAGTTCCTAGTTTTCTTCACCCTTACAGTCATTTGATTCAAGAAACGCACTTTCATCCCACTGATACTGCCTTCTTTCAAGATCACATATTTTACCGCTTGGATAACGTGTTGATGGGCCGTGCCTGCGGTGGTGTGTTAACTTGTGGTGAATGATTCTGTTTATCATGAAACTGTTGCCCTTCGCACTGCTCTGCAGGCAGTGTAGCGGTCAGGGTGTTCCTCTGTGTGTTTGCCACTGTTTGTAGCATATATGCACCCCCCACCCCACCAGGGGTCCGGTTTGCAGATTTTGAGAATCTTTCATCTCAGCTCCTACCTCCATATCAGATCGTTGGCGACTTCAATGCTCAGTATCAGATACGGGGTTCAGACCACGGGGACGACTGGGTTCGTGTAGTCGAGTCATGACTCACCATTTCTAATATTGCCCTGTTGAGCAATGGTACTCCTGCACACTTCACCACCCATAGTGGCACTTTGTCCTGTATAGATCTTCCTTTTGTAGCCCAGCTTTGGTCACCCTTTTACATTGGTCTATTTATCCAGATTTTTGGGGAAGTGACAGTTACCCAAACCTAATGGACCATAATTGTGAAATGAAATCAGTTAAATCAGTTAGCACTAACATCTACCCTAAAGATCAGTTATTTATTTGTTACTGGTTTTTTACTACAATTCATTATTTTAATTGTATATTTTTTAACATACTTCACTTTTTTTTATTGATAACAGCGTGGCATCCTAGGGAGATGCTTAACACAAAGACCAATGCCAGGTCTTTCAAAGGAAGAAAAAAAAATAAAAAATCTCTAACTTCTCATTGCAGCTCCAAGTACCACTCCCTTGTAGTGAAAACATGTAGGTGCATCTGTAACATCCCAATGTCAAGCAGCACCTGTGCTCTGACAGCTTCCCAACTGTCCACAACCAAGTTTACTTCAGCCCCTATCAGGACCCATAATCTCTAGTCATCCAAAAATGTTTACATAGTACAGTGCAATTAGTTCAAATGTTGCTCGAACCTGGAAGTTCAAAAAACAAGCTGCGATTGGTCGGAATTTGTTCGAGTTGGTCCCCTGTACATCTCAGAAAAAGCCCCACCGAAGTAATCTGGTTATGGGTTTTCTGCCATTTTGAAAAATAAGTCTGCCATCTTGGATTTTTACATGCATTCACAGAAACACTTATTTTGCGAAAACTATTTGTTCTATAGGGCTGCTCTCTTTTAAGATTAGTAGCTAATGAATTGGGCTATGATGTGTATATATATACAAATATCAGTTTTTTATTTTATATAACGAAGCTACACAAATTTAAAAGAAAAACAATATTCCTTTCCCATGGGTAAAATTGGAATGTTTTCACATATTGCTTTTAAACACATCATTGCATCAAAAAATCTTTCAAGCAGAAGTTGTGGAGTGTAAAACATAGTTGACATTGTGTTACTGCGTACATTTTCCTTCAAAATTGTTGATATGACAGGTCTTTATTTTTGAGCATGCACTTTAAGTTGGCAAATTTAGGGTTTACAGATGCATTCACGAAAACTGTTACTGTACTTAAACTATTTGTCCTAGAGAGTTGCTCTTTTTTAGTATTCATTGAAAATGAATTGAGATATCATTTGAACACATAAATACATTTGTATAATTTTATATACTGAAGCTACACAAACCTGAGAAAATATTTCCATTTTTTATGCAGAAATTTGTGATACTTTAAAGTATTGCTCTTCAACAAAATATTTATCAAGAAATGTTGTAAATACCCAGTACTCTCCTGTACTACTCCACTGGCAGAACACCTCTTACAAATATCTGAAACCTGCCTTATAAAATACAATCCTAGCAGGCCACTATTTCCAGTGCCGATTTCAAAAATTTGATAATCTCACTGGCATTTCCCTGCTGGTAAAACTGATATAAAGATATTTCCCTTAAAATCCAATGCCTTAAAAATTATTTAAAACAACAGAATTAATTTTGTCAACCTTATAACAGCCATTGTCGGCACCGCACCGCAAACTGCAATGCATCGACTCACTGCTTCCTGTCACAACTGTCCTGCGGCTCCATAAGACAAAATCTTTAAATTTTTCATCTTTCATCTGAATTGCCAAAACATGTCCATCGCCCCAGAGAAAGCTGAAACAATTAATTATGTTCATCTAAGATACCAATCTATTCAAACTGACATCCCAACATTTACCGGGCCATGCAAGTTAAACTAAAACCAAACATGTTAAAACCATGCACAAAAATATTTAAAACAAACTGTCTTTTGTTAGAGAAAAACAACACTGTGCTTCCATCTGGCTTTACTCGTAACAACTCATTAGTTTAGCTTATCATTACCGTGAGCACTTCACATTGCAACCTACAGTTGCTGCACTCTGCACAGAAACATTCAAACTTTTGCTTGAGACTATTACCCATGAACCATATACAGTAGACATCAAATAATTATAATATTATTTAATTACCAATTCGTGGTCTTGGTTTTTCTCAACTCTACAACTATCACAACATAATCTGTATTTTTAAAACTTTAAGTTAACATTTAATGAATTTAAAAAAAGATAATAAACAGGCTTAACTTAAAACAATTTTGGAAGCATCCTTGCAAAACCATCTAAAAAATTTTTAAAGCCTGTTTCCAAACAGATTGACACAATTCTATACTTCAAACAGTTCACAAAAACTCTTGATTTTTTATTTTTGTGATAAATTATCTTATGTCATGTACTATATAGTGGTTTTACAATTGTCATACGTTTTCCAACAATTTTCGTATAATATCAAACAATTATGGTACAACTAAAAAAATTGCAACTAGCTCCCTAAACACCTGAGAGCATGTCAATGACCCAAAAACTAATTTAAACATCTATTTGCCAACAATCTTGGTCTATAAACTTACGAACTAAAAGATAAATTAACTTAGTATAACCTAAGCATTCTGGGCCCTAGGCAAACATGAGCACAACTACACTACAACGTCCCTCACTGCAGTACTGCATGCCATAAAAATTATGCCATACCACCGTATCAACATGGTAAATGCTCATCTGTTTTCACAACATTATCAACTATGATAACACACTCAGTGTATTCTTAATTCATCCTTCAAATTATATTAACAGATCAAAAGAGGCTTTTGCATCACTCTATTTTCTTGGGACGGTGAATGTAATGATCAACTGTGCATTACGTGGATAGGTTTTTTTGGGTCTAAAACACACTATACCATATGTGTGTTTTTGTGCATAAATAACAAATTCACCATAACATTCTGACAGATGCACACAATTTCGGATACATTTGTTCTTCTATCCACGTAAATACAGAGGTCCCTCCACAGGCCTAGAACCCACGACCTCTGTCTGCCATGTGCAGCCCTCCCTCAGGAGTCCACTCATGAATGATAGCCACTGCCTTCCCAGCGCTTTCTCATCCATCACCCACAAAACCCAAGTGAAAGTCACATCCCCTCTATCGTCAAACTCCATTCTCACTGGGGTGACATCCATTAGGCGCAGGGCGGGGTTTGTCTCTCCTCACTTAAAGACCAGTGGTCAGGAGTGAACAAAGCAGATATCATGTTATGTTGTCTTACAACTTTTACAAATGAGATGCTCAACACACGCACAGTGGTGCTTACACAGACAGTTTGTATACATTTATTTACTCGCAAGTCCCAGTGCAGATTACACGTCATCTGTCAGCAGACCCAGTGGCACGCACAGCCGTGCACGGCCTTTACACCGTTACTCTGATCAATCTGCAGTATCAGCACTGGCTCAATCTACCACCTCACGTGTTTCTTATCCCATCATGACACACCTGTAATACTACTTTTTTTTTCTCCCCGACACACAACCTCTCCCATTCCTTTCCATGTATGGCAAACATCATATTCAGGCAAGTCCTAAAGCGCAGCTTGCATTCAGTAATCATCATGTAAATAACCATTTTATAGAAAACCACTTTGTAGTCACAATCAGTAAACAAATCACTTACGTCTGGATAAATAAGTTAATAAATGGTATAATCATTCAGTTTATAAATTAATCAACTATTAATTACGAAAGGACATACAAGTCCCAACAAAGAAAAAAAACTGAAGCATTTCCAACACATTAACCAAAACTAGCCAAAAAAAATATTAAAAATTTAAGAGTATAAGAGTACCTAAACAGCATTTGCTAATTAGAGTCACCACTGTGTAGCTGCTCCAAAGGCATGCCGAGATGTCGGCAACTACAGCTTAACCTAACCACAAACCAATAGACAAAGAGTTATCCCCAGCTGACAATCACAGCAAACCACCTTATAAACAGGTACCTGGCACCCCCATTAAAAATTTGACATGAATGGAGGTGGGGGTTGCTGAACTCTGTTGGTTTTTCTCTACAATGGAAGACCACTCAAAGCCTGTAGCTCAAAGCAGTAGAGTTGGAGAGGGGACAGAGTTATTTTGGGAAACCAACAGTTGGTTTTTCAGCTATGCTAACATTTCATCTGAAAAGTAGAAAAAAAATAAATCCCAACCGGAGGGAGGGGTCTAACTACCAAAAAAAAGTTAAATTTGTGGTTCATGGTCAAATTTAATACATTTAAATTAAAAAGTAACAGAAACAATCAAATTTCTAAACATCCCCACAAATATATCTTTATAAATCACTACACAAAATCAAGCTTATGAAAAAAGGGAAAATAGTCATGGCCAAGATGTAAACACAAACCAACATCAAAATAGAATTGACTAGTTGCCACGCAAAACATAGACAAGCTTTTACTGTAAATTCTGTTATCTTTATGGAGATTATTTGCAGTTGCATATATTACTTTCTTAACAGAACCTGGAGTTAGAACATAATTAGTACACGAGCGAGTAAGGGACATGACGTATCTCAAATATTTATAAAGTACACAATTTATAACTACTGGTTGTGCTTGCCCCAAAATATCTACTAATTAATTCTATCTACATAAAAGAAAAGTAAAAGTTACTTATCTACATGGCATTAGACATCTCTCCACCTCCTGCCTAGAACAAACTCATCCTTGTGCAGCCATCTTCTCACACTGCCCGCTCTCCTCATTAATTATTCCTCTTCTCCTCCCCACTCTTCACTAGACATAAATAAGTATTTGTATTCTTGCACACACCCATCACTGGAACAGGAAGAACTTTCTCAATATTTTTCTTGTCACCCTACTGCTGACTGTTTGAGGAAAACCCAAACAAATGTCACACAGCGCACACGGGTGCGAAGACAGAAAGTCACTTGTCATAATCCCTCACCCACCCATACATGTCACATGTGCACAAATGCAGCACTTAGCAAATACCACAGGCCATCTGTGACACAAATCACCTGCTGAAATGACCAACACAGTTAGCGTGAATAGCAGTGCTGACTGCATTTGCAAGAATAGTCTTATCATTTTAAAGACTGGCCAGCTGCCTAATTAAAGAGTGTGTTCTCTTCCCATGTAAACAGATAGTGACAAAAGAACTACTTGAAATTAAGGCTTCACCAGCCATGTCCAACTTAAGTCTTGTGTCCATAGGAAAAACCACAAAAGAATTTTTTAACCCCTAAAATTTACAGTAACATTACTGTTCACAAAATCACACTATGTTTGCTATAAACAATTACCTCTAAAGCGTACAGCACACATACACATTAGATCAACAATATTCTCAAAGAATTATTTTATCTGTTTACAGTCTCGTTATCTCATAAGTACTTGAGAAAATTATACAGTTAAATTATTCACACCTATTCAAATTGTAACTCAGAAAATCATACAGATGTTTCACACTATTATAATGACATCTAAACATATTCCTATAGTCGGTTCACGACTGGAAGAAACTTTTGAAAATCAACCTATGAAAAAACACCTTAGCCGTTAGCGACATGCATATAACATTACAAACAGCGGCGAGCGCGGATACAGTTATGCCGTTAGGTTGCCAGCACAAAGAGAGGAAATAGTTCCAAAGTTTTAACGCAATTGTTAATTAATGGCTCACAAATGGGTGTCGAAAAGACTTTTATCTTATTATGCCAATTATTAATGACGTGATGCTAACATATTTAGATTTCAATGTTTCTTACATAGTCACGTGATCACGCTCAAGGTGAAAGTAACGCGGCCATTTGTTTATTAACCTTCGTAACTTGTGTTGTTGACACACGTGCCAGAGAATTTGTGCGATTATCTTGTTTAACCTATAATAATTAATTTATTTGTCTTGTTTTACTAATATTCGCTCTTTATTATTTGGATTTTAATAACGTATGATTTTAATTTGTGCTCACTTTCTCGTTGTACTGTTTTTATGTGTTTCATGCACGTGTCTTTCCTTTGCCACGCTATTCTAACGTTGCACATAAGAATTGTTTTCACATTGTCGAAGACGTAGAATCTTTCGCTCGCAAACTCTGCCGTCCTGTCGAAAACTGTCACAACCATTTTTAAATAACGTTTTACAATTGCGCGAAACATCCGACTTAGTATACCACCACGCCATTTTAACGTCTGTAGCAATTTTGATCAATACTGAAGATCTTGCCTTCGACGTACGGGAATTTATCGAAAGTCACTAACAATTGATTGTAAATAGACAACTACTATCGATTCATCAAAATATTCACATTTTGGGTTTATAGAATGAAATGTTTTTCGCTGGCATTGCATATTCTTTTGTGTGAAATTCTCAAGATTAAAAACTTTACGCTTGTGGAATATCCATTAATAATATATACGTGACTTTTATAATGGGTATGTGCATGTACGAACACATGTACACACATACACACACAGTGGAATGTAAACATTGCCATGCGACTGCCACATGGCAATCACATGGCAATGTTTGTTTAACTTTGGCGGAAGGATACTAAATGGGCTTGAAAGTGGATCTTTAGCAGGGCTTCAAGAAAGTCTCTTCCAGTCGTGAACCGACTATATATAATATGGTTTGATCATAGATCAATTAACCAACAGCAATACACTTCAAAACAATAACTCTTTTGGTTATCATGAAATATTAATAATATTGTAAAGATCAGTAGATTACAAATTAGCGATATTGTTATCCATATATGTAATGGAACGTTAAACACAGGAATCTTTCTAGAGAAATTTCAGTATTCTGTGATTATACCAATATTTAAAAATGGGAGAAAGGAATGGTTTAGGCCAGTTTCCTTACTGACAACTTCCTCCAAAACTTTAATAAACAATACACTAGAATAATTAATTATGTTCCTGCTAATGCAGCTTTATCCTTAGGGTGCTGCGGTAATATTGGAATGTTGCCAGTATAGCGTTTGAGTATGGTTTTGGAGCTGTGATTATCTTATATTGAGGCCCGGGGGCTTCCTGGATTTGGTTGATTGATGAGCTGATTCCAAGTGTCTGAGTTCTGAGCTGTTGCTTGAAGGTGGTGGGGTATTGCAGCAGGAGTCAAAATATTTGTTGTGTGATGCTGCATGTGCTGCAACTGATCTATCTTGTTAGGTTGTGAGTGTATGTATGGCGTATTTAGTGTCTGCTCTGTGGCCATTCATTCCTTGCCTGAGTGTGTTGGTGGTGAGGCAGATGTATTCTGCATTATAATCTTGTCACTCTAACTGGTAAATCAAACTTTCTGTGGCACAATTATAGTTGTCTTAGATGGGATATGTATGGCTAGTGAGTCAGCTATTGAAAGAAGTTGAGGGTTGGTGGATGGCACAGTAGTCACAACGTGGGCTATTGCAGGGGCGGATTCTCTGGGATAATAGTTTGGTTGTCATTTGTGGTGGGCTGCAGCTTCAGACAATCTATATTTGGATATCTAGTAAATATTTTATACCAATATAGTATGTCTCATGTTAACATCAGCACTGTTTCTACTGTTGAAGCTTTAAATGTATATTTTTTTATACGCTTCACAATGAACATTTGCAAATACTATTACTCACAAGATTTACATGCAATATGAATTGTTGCTTGTCAGTATTCATTATGTCTGTGTTTATCAACATGTAATAGAAAACAGTAACATACTGTACCAAATTATATTTTGTGTTTCAGGCATTTGACTATGTGAATGATAACTGGGTGTCTTTGGGTAAAGCATGTGGACCTCATGCCCCAAAACCTTTTAAATCCAGCAGCAACAAGATGAGAGTATTGTTCCGTAGTAACAATGCAGTCTCTTATGATGGATTTAAGGTAAAGCTCTGTTTCATATATATCTGGTTAAGAAGTGTCAAACCACATAATTAAAAATGAACTTTCTTGTAAATCGTAACGAGATGCTGGACATTTGGGTATACTTCCTTTCACAGTGAAAAGCTGTATGTTGATTGATGGGTGCTGATTACGAACATCACTCAACACGCTATTCCAAGTAATGAGTAATGGTAAACTCTATTCATCAGCAAGAGTCTAACTGTCTGATTATAAAGCTCTACACATTGTAATAACAATTTAATTTAACTGCTGATAACGAAATTATATTCTATGTTATTTAGGTGTCAGTTTGCTGCCTTACTCATAATTTTTTGTCGTGAAATTCTGCTGTCAACCTAAAATAAACTCAACACTGCACAATAACCCAACAGAAAAATGTTGTTTTGTGTTGCAGTTCTATTCATTTCCATTAAAAATTATGTTTTATTCAATGTTGGTTTATGTTCTTATTTGATGCTGCAGTCATTTGGGGTAACATTGTATCTGCCAAGGCAACTTTGTATCATCTGCCTTATTAATTTCAAAATTTGACATTGTCATTATAAAAAAAAATTTACCATGAAGTATACATCAAGGACTGTGAAGCGTTCATTTTAAGAGAAAATGTGTGGTAGGAAGTTGCCAAAGGACTGTAATGGTTTTTTTGGGTTCCTAGTGTATAATATCTGTTGGTTTCTGTTGTATCCCCAGTGATTTCTATCAATGTGACGTGAACCGCACGTTCACGAGTCCTTTTGCCCACTGACTGCCGCAGTATGCCCACACCAGACGCACCACACCGACAGGCTTGTGGGCACGAGTGCATTAGTGTTTATTATTTATTCAGTTTATTTCGTCAGTGTATTTGTAAATAATGTCAGTGTGTAATTCATTTATAATTTGTTTTGTCATCAGGAGACAATTTGCCCAGCCACAGCCAGAGACATGTGACATTCTACATTTGGCAATGCTGTGGCTGGTGCAATGAAAACATTTAGAATAAGTATTATCATTTTTATTATGTATTTGTGTAATTGTAATTATGTTTTGTTGTGTTAATTTAGTTCATATCATTTTTCATCCCATAATCATCTTTTAGTGTATATTATGTTTCACTGTACCACCGCATGGCGTCGGCGGCGTCTAGGCGGCGGAAGCCGACGCACATTTCCGGCAGTATTAGCCAGGACTTGGACGAGCTCGGACGTTACGCTCTCCCCACTCCGCAGAAGCCCTAGCAAGGACATCATCTGTCGAACAGTATCGACTCGCATCCGGTTCATTATAAATCATTATCATCATATCTTTCCTGACTTAACTTGCATAGCGCCGAGGGGAGAGCGACGTTATTATTTATCGGGAATCAAAAGTGCATTTCGAGCTTCACATGATAAGACCACGTGGTCGCTTGTAGTTCCGGGCCATTCAGGCCACGTGTCTTCTGTATAGTTGAGTGTACATAACGGGGTAATAAATACCTTAACAACCAGCACCACTGTTTTTATTGATAATCAAGTAAGGCGTGCGAGGTGGCCCACAACCTCGGCAACGTGTGTATGACGGAGTGTTTACCAGAGTCCCTAGGCTGTCGGCCGAACGACCCTACATCTCATCAGCTCACCGCAGAGCTGTGGCGCCGGGCACACACATATTACTTCACAACTCTGGAAACACCGCAGATCAAGTTGGCTTTATCGTCGTAGCCAAGCTTGGTCACGTCAAATGTTTGTTGTTTTAATGGTTTCTGTTGTATTGCACCTGTTTGTTTATGTAGTATTAGCAGTAGTTTCCATAGGTTTCTGTTGTGCTTTGTTGGCTTTCATTATATTCCCAGTGGTTTCAATAGATGTCTATTGTGTTCTTTTGGTTTCCAGTGGTTTTCATTTTTTGTATGCTTTGTTGTCTTCTGTTGTATTAAAACCTGTTGATTGTTACTGTATTGCCAGCAAGGGCATAAGAAGCACATTTTTCCATTTGGGGTTCACAAGAAAATTTGTAACCATAAACCCCCCTTCCATAGCCACCCAACTTCTATGCTCATGCCAATTAGCAAGTGAAAGGAGGCCTCACTAGCCAAACTTTTGCCTCAGGTTTATTTTGAAAAAAAAATTTATAGGAAATTTAATATAATTTTACTGAGTCCCAAAGATAATACATGTTTGACTGCTGGTGCTTTTCTTGCACCACAATCAGCATTACGGAGTAATTAATAATTAATTGCCACTAATCCTGCATTATTAACTATTAGAAACACTCAACTACTATTGAGTAACATTTAATAAATTTGTTTTCACCCACAGTGAAGTTCCAAACCCTTATCTCTTTGGACAATTCTACTGTTATGCTTGGATCTTCTTTGGCCTGAGGGTTGACAATATCTAAAGCCATTCTCAACCTACAGCCCTTCAACAATTCTGCTGGTGACTGCTGACTTCCTGTACATGATGCTGTTTCAAGAGCAATCCATGTTCTACATAACCTTGTATACCAATCACCTGATAGGATTTCCTTCTATTTTCCCTTTATTGTCTGCACCATCCTTTCTGCCTGTCTTTTTGCTAGTTGGCATTATCCAATCCGACAAATGTCATTCTTGGTGAGAAAGTTTCTCGTCTCACTGAACATATAAGGAGTTCCTTCATCTGGCACCATTTACTAAGGTGGGTCATGGCAGCTGAAATTCCCTGGAGATCCTGTACCACACTGGATAAATTTTGACTGTATTTTCCTGACCTCAAGCCTTTTCAAATAGAAGTCAACTATAATCAAAATCCTTGGTCCTTGATAAGGCCCAAAGAAGTTTATGTGCAGCAAGACCCATGATTTTGTCATGCTGCGCCATGAAATATCTTTCCTGGATATAATAGCTACAGGGGCTTCAGGTAGGTAGGTAGGTAGTTGGGCTTAATGTCTCGTTGACAGCAAGGTCATTAGAGATAGTACAGGGGCATCAGTTCCATCCTACACCCTAAGAGACAACACCGCTCCTATTCCGTACTCTGATGTATCACAGGTTAGAAACAGTGGTTTCCCAGGGACACATTGGTTAAAGACTCAAATTGCAATAGCAGTTTAACTGCACGAAAGACCTCATTGTGCCCACCAGTCTATCTCCAAGGATTTCGAGCATCCATTTATCAATTATATGTATGGTTTCATACTATGGTCTGGTTTCATAACTATAGTCTGGTTTGATAAAAAAAAATTTCATCAAAATCGATTAACTTGAATGTAGGCATTATGACTTCATGGATTTCTTGTACCTTATTTTCTGTTGGGTATACTCTTTCATTTGTACAGTAGCTCACAAATATCACAGATTTTGTAGTGAAACAACACTTGGTTCTTTTCAGTTACAACCCTGTATTGTTTATCCGGGGGGGCCTACCCACCTTGACAGTATGACACAAGGAACCCCCTTCCCCCACAACCCATTCCCCTTTTTTGTGCTGGTTTTTTGTGCATGCTAGGTGCACGCGCCCACAGCACAGACCAGATGCACATTTCATTATACATTGATTTGCTTGTTTAATCATGTATAATGATGTGTATTCACAATTTTTTTTTTTTTATATATTATAGTATGAGCAAATTTTTCCAAGACAGTAAAATGTTTTTAGTTTTATGATCTGCTGAGTCCACTTGGTTCGGCAATGTTAGTCGTGGAGCGAGCGCAAAGCTTAACCGTTTAATTTCTTGGGTATATCTATTTAATCACATCCATGACAATGGTTCACATTATGATAGTAAACCATCCTTGACTGCCATACATATTATGCAATAAAAACACAAAAAAAATAGAAATTAAACCATAACTAAACAAATTAAAATTAACACAAAATTCTTGAAAATCTGAGATGAAGTATATAAGTATACAAGTAAAATCATAGCACTGTATACATATATGCAAATTGTCAATAAAATTTTGTAATAATAACTTGCATTAAAAATTTTCCTATTAAACTTCTGTTAACGATGTTAACCCAAATTATGGAATTAAAAAATGCAAATAAAAGCTTAATCCTAACCCAAAAAGATGAAAATCAACCAAATATTCTGCACTCAAATGATGTATGAGCTATAACAAACAAAAACGTAGCATTATTTACAGAAGATGCAAATAGCTTGAATGAATTTTGTCAAAATAAATACCTGTAAAATAAGCTGCATTTAAAAATGTAATTTTTATGTTAAACATTGAAATGTAAAAACTATTAGTAAGTTTATCAACATCACTATATAACACAAATTCAGCATCCATAAACAGCATTCAACCAAAATTTATACAACTTGCAAAAACACCATAGAGTAAACTTACAAATATCTCAAGTTTTAAACAAACTACACGGTATAAGTAACCCATATGCAGTCTTTCTATATCCGTGACAAGAGTCTTTTCTTTACAGGCGATTTTTATATATACATTACCTGATGACTCTGAAACTGCAAGCATCTATTTATGATTTAGAAATAATGCTGCAGTGTAATAATGCCAGATGAGTGTACTGCAAGGTAATATGTTGCCAGAAAGCTATAATTGCATTTTCAAAATAGGTGTTCCTAAACAACCAAAATAATTAAAAAAACAAGTTATTCTATCATGGCTTGTGTGACCCCACCTTAAAGGTCAGGGCCGTACAAAGTTCAGTGGTGCATTCATTGAGAAATGTGATAGTACATTATAATTACGAGTGATAAAACATCCATACAACATAGAACTTACAAACATTGAAGATAAAATAAATGGTATCAGCCACTTGCATTAATTCTTAAAGAATTTACTAACAAGTTCACAGATTTTTTTGGGGAGGGGGAGGCGAGAAGGAGTAAAAGGGACGAAGTAGTGCCACGTCAATCTCAAGGTTTTGAAAAAAAAAAAGGGGGGGGGGAGGAAGAAGTAACACACATTCCACCCTTGAGATAGTGTTGGGGAAGTACAAAGGTGACATCAACCGGCTACTATATAGCCAACTACTTTTGTCATGATAGTGACGAACAGTAAATTTAAAAGAGAATCCCATGCACTTGCAAAAATCCCAAACACATCTTCAGACTGATGGTTTAAGGGAGGTGCAACTGTGAACTGCTTAACTGTTTTTAGATCTTTCGTTAAGTACATGCAAGAATGCAAATTATTACAGGGTTGCAACAATAAAGACAAAACAAAAACATTTTTTTATTGGGCAGAGCATTTAAGCAACATCTGAGAGAGGTTTGGGCGACTCTTAACATCAACATCTGATGAGAATGAAATGCGGTGGATATGGAGCAACCCCAGAATCTAGAATGCCACGGCAGGGGAAAACATGAGATTTCCGAGAAAACCCGCCAGCCAGCGGCATCGTCCAGCACGATTTCCACATGTGAAAATCCGGGAGTTAACGTTCCAGGGATTGAACCCAGATTGCTTTCGCTCTAGCTGCTACACCAATGCAGCCGCTCAGCAACATCTGAGAAAAGTTAGATTAGTCATTTATGCAGCTGAGTACTCCCATACAAATTAGTCTTCGCTCTTTTCCTCACATAGAAGAATTCCTTTATAAACATGGTTTTTTAAAACCATTCTTACATCCCCCCCCCCCCTAAAATTTCTACGAAGCAGCTTGTGTCATGGATCCCCCTTATAGGCTCCCCTGGTTTATCTCCCCTAATGCTTGATCCACTCAGTGGTAATACTCTTCTGCATATTTTCATGTAATTAATTATGACATCCAACAATAGAACCACCCCTGGTATCCCTGCTAGCGGGTTCTTCATCATCTGCTGAAATTTCACATTCCCATTGCTCTCGTAAAAAGACACCCTTTTAACCCAAAACAGGCCATTCATCATATTCACTGTCAAAATCTCTGACTTACCTTCAACAACTGACAGTTGTAAATGGGTTTTCTCGAAATCCTACTGTGTTCCTTGTTTTAGGTTAGAAAATTCCTCATTCACCATTGATTGGGGCTAGATGCTTATTGCACACTGTGTTTAGTGTGCTTATTTGTATAGAGCCGTCCATCTTCTGAGTGAGCATATACTGATAATGCCCCTGTTTCAAACACTTCTTCAGCTGCTGCCTTCAGTCATTAGCAGGGCCAGGGGCACTTCTAATGACTTGTTTTTTACCTGTTTGAATGTGTTTTAACGGATTATAGTCTGGCCCATTCCTGCATCAGTTTCCATGTTATGAACCCTAACCAGCCAGCCNTGAATGTGTTTTAACGGATTATAGTCTGGCCCATTCCTGCATCAGTTTCCATGTTATGAACCCTAACCAGCCAGCCATACTTCCATCAGTAAGGGTGCCTGAGTTTTCACTTTTGTATCTGTTTGAAACAAACTATACAAAGGTTCTTCTTTAGCCTCAGAAACATCTGCATGGCCTGATAACTTGTATTTTTTTACCTCTTCCTCAGAGTACCTGACCACTGCCATGATTTTGTGACCTACTAGTATGTACATGCTCCTGCTTTGTGAATATGTACAAACTCACTTCATTTCTTCCCAAATAAATAGCACATTTCTGTGGTGCACATNTGAATGTGTTTTAACGGATTATAGTCTGACCCATTCCTGCATCAGTTTCCATGTTATGAACCCTAACCAGCCAGCCGTACTTCCATCAGTAAGGGTGCCTGAGTTTTCACTTTTGTATCTGTTTGAAACAAACTATACAAAGGTTCTTCTTTAGCCTCAGAAACATCTGCATGGCCTGATAACTTGTATTTTTCTACCTCTTCCTCAGAGTACCTGACCACTGCCATGATGTTGTGACCTACTAGTATGTACGTGCTCCTGCTTTGTGAATATGTACAAACTCACTTCATTTCTTCCCAAATAAATAGCACATTTCTGTGGTGCACATTNTGCTCCTGCTTTGTGAATATGTACAAACTCACTTCATTTCTTCCCAAATAAATAGCACATTTCTGTGGTGCACATTCTCCCATGCACTTCTAGTACAGTTTATCATAAGGTTTTTACTTGCCCATGGTTTGTTGCTCTTCCTATGATTCTATTTTTCTCATTCTTCCTGTAACTTATTAGAGATTAATACTCACACTTCCTCCCCAGTTCTCTTTACAGATGCTTTGTGTTTGTGTACCTTTCACAAGGTTCCTCCATACTTCTAATATNCACTTCCTCCCCAGTTCTCTTTACAGATGCTTTGTGTTTGTGTACCTTTCACAAGGTTCCTCCATACTTCTAATATGCTTCACATTTCACCTTTGGCCTCAATTGCAGTCACTAAATATACAGCATTGTTATATTTAGACACTGCATCATGTTGTCTCGTACCCCACACACAAATCTATTGTTGCAACATTCTGTCCAAGATCGAGAAATTACAGTGTATTGACATCTACTGCTCGGCCACATGCTCTGATGTTGTGTCGCCCTCTCTGGTCTGTTTTATGTAGCTTAAAAGTATTCCACCACTTAACTTAGTTTTAGTTAAAAGGTTAGGATGTCCAGGTTGTGTGTAAGCCCTCCCCCCTTCCCCGCACCAGGAGAGCATCCCTCCTCACATTTCACACTGTCACACTGACTCTGGGGACAGTGCAGCTAAAATTGCACTCAGTGCACACTTTTTCAGTGCAGTCGACAATTGGAAGACATAACTTTCAGCCAGTATGCACTGAGTGCAGTCCAGTGCAGTGATTGGAAGATGCTATAAGATGTTTCAACGTCTCATTTATTACTATTGAATGTCGTTCCGACAAATAATCAATTATACAAACATTTTAAAAATTGATTCACCAAAATCTATAGGGTTATTTTAGTTATTATGTGTGAATGTGTGCGCATATATATATATATATATATATACATATATATATGCGCACACATAAATTCTAGTCTTACACAATTATCCTGTTTTTGCAAAGCATTTGATTATTTTGCAATTTCAAATAACCACAGTAAATTTTGTGATATTTCACGCCTTGCGGAAAACAGGTGTCCCTAAATATGATATCTAACTGTGCTCATATTTTTACATTTTCTCAAATCAAAATATTCCACGATGTATAAAAATATTAACAAATTAAAGTGTGTGGTATTTTGCGACACAACATAACACATAACAGTTATGTCTTGGTTGCATCCCAAATGTGATGCAACGCCGTTAAAAATATAGACTTGCTGAAAGCATATATTTTGCTCTAGTTAGAGAACTATGAATGATCAAACTAGCTGCTAAATACATACATTATTCATTATTTGTACCAGAATACCCATCACTGATAAGCTTTTACATAATGTTTCTTGCAAATAGTCATATTTTCCCTTAATAAGTGCAGCCTTACCACACCAAGTATTGAAACGTGTGTGGATGTGGTCTTTCTAAACAGCTGCCATCCCAGCTAAACAAAGTGATGTTACTTCATAATTTATTTTTGGATATAAATTTCACAAATCAATTCCAACACTGTCGGACCACTTTTAAAGTGTCTGCTTTGTATTAAATTGTTACATTATAATGGCTGCACAAATAAGTTTTTTTTTTTTTTTCAAGTAGAAAATGGTTACAATTTGTTAATTTTCTATACAGCATGTTTTGTCGACCAGCTTTGCTAGTCAGTTTAGGAGCATCTGGTGCTCTTTTACCCACCCAGGACAGTTTCCCATTTATTTTGGACTATGAATCTGTACACTATCTCCTGAAAAGGCATATTTCATATATTACCTGGTTTTTGTATTTATACCAATCTTTACTCAACAGTGAACTAATGTGTTACAACATCCAAATTCAATTTAACTCTGAACATAGGTCTGTGAGGCAGGCGCTTGTTCTAACATATACCTAAACATCAAATTTATTACACTGGTCCATTACTTACAATTTGGAAAGCATCTGTCAGTTGAATTAAGTCAAACATAATGTCGAAAGACCTAAAATAATAAACTTTGACAGATGTACATAAAATTATTCAATGTGTCTTTTATGTCTTTAAAGCTGTGGCATAAATTTGTGTGTTATTCACATCTAAATTTTTTCTTAACTGTTCTAGTCACAATGTTGGCTTCAAAGAAATGCAGGCTTTAATGGAAACAATGGAACAGACAGTTGCACAGGCAGCACCCTAGCTTCCCAAAGCCATTCATATTCAGTTCCTGTTGAAGCTGTACCACTTCTAGTGCTGGTCATGGCAGAATTTTCTGGTGGCCAGATAAACTTTCTTACCTAACATATTGTTTTCCTTCGAGATAAAGAGGCCTGGTAGTAATGATCATTCCAGTTGTAACCAAAAGACAAGTTGAAAAGCCTGTGTAACTAATCATCTCTATACACTTGTAAGCCAAGATGGAGTTTTCTATGGGTTTTGTTTTGAGAAGGATATACTTGAATCCCAGCAACATGATAACTGTAACAGTAAAATAAAATTTGTATGTACGTGCTCTTGATAATGTGGTTACCATTGCAGGCACGGTGGTCTACCAATTGTGGGTCGGTTATCACCAATTCAACAGAAGGTATTATTGTAACACCAGGGTACCCAGAAACATATGCTCGCAATCTCAACTGCAATTATACTTTCTTATTTCCTGACAAGACTGTGCAAATAACTTTTCTTTCATTTGTTCTTGAACGAGGTAAGTCATTATTTTGGTAGAATATTTTTTTCCCTCACTACAATTTTAATTTTAGTGTTTATTAGCGACCTACCTTAAATGTAGTCATTCAGTTTAAATTGGGGTTATATCTATAAACAATAAATAATAAAGGGGAAATATGACACAGATATCACAGATTATCATTTATTATTTTTTAAAATGTTATAAATATGTGCATGTTTCATGAATTAGTGTTTTTCAACTCTCAGTGGTGCTACAAACCTTTGAATGTGTAATGTGTTGCGTTGTGATTTCAGGCTATAAAGATTGCATCTATGACAATGTGACAATATTAGGGCCGCTTTATGCATGGTCACATAATGAAATGCACACTTTGGGAACATACTGTGGGGTCACATCTCCACCTGTGATCACAGAACAAAACAGAATAGAAGTCATATTCAAGACTGATTTTTCAGTACAAATGCAAGGATTCATGTTAAAATATGAAGTAGAAAGTAAGTATGATGTTAGCATATATAGTTTGCTTTACATATATGAATTTTTCAGTAATTTTTTTGAGAGGTGGTATTGTGACTTAAATATGTGTTTAGATGTCTAATTACAGTCATTCATCTGTAAATACTTCACAACTTTGTCTTGAGTTGAAAATCTGACTCGGTAAGTGTAATTTTATTTGGCATTTTCAGTAGTTCCTATGAAATAATTTCTGTTCTAATATATAGTCCATCAGATTTTGAAATTTGTCAATATTAGATACAGGTGTCAGTTTTATAACACACTGAAGGCATTGGTAGGTACTTCTTGAGTTTTTAATAAATGTTGAAAATCAGTCAAATTCTAAATAGAATTTCCTAATAAATTCTTTCAGTGGTTCACTATGTAATGCATATGTTCTGTGTATTAAAATAAAGGCTAAAAGAACAGCTGTCTGGGATGTGCATTTAGCTAAAAATTAATTAAAAATTATGTTAAGTGTAGGTAATTGTGTTAATATAATCTTATAAATTACCTTTAGAAATTCTTTGATGCTACAATATTTATAATTGATGCACAACAGAATTTAAACATAATTTAATTTATGAATTACATACCGTGCTTGATTTTTTTATGAGATTTAATTGTGTCCTTAAGTCTTTGGCGAAAGTAACATTCTTCGGGCCAGCATAATATTTTTATTTCAGGTTTCATAAAGTGCTGTGGTTCTCATATAACATTTTTATTTCAGAATGTGGTGGTCACGTGACCACACCTCAGATTGTTAGAATGTTGAACTTCAAACAGTTTAGTTCAAGGAAGAATTGTACTTGGACAGTAACTGCTCCACAAGGAAAGAGTGTCACAGTAAGGTACGATGATAGAATATACTTTTTTATACACTGGCATTGTCCATCTACATTAAAATGTTATGAAACTTGTTTGGGGTTAAGTTCAAGTCTCTTTATTTAAAAATTTAAAAATTTATAAAATAAATTTACATTTTTTTACTTTCAAGTTGCCCTTGTTTGGTTGAAACATCAGCTAATGGTGTGAGGGGTCTGTGTTTGAATTTTAAGTAAAGCATGATTTTTTTTTTCCACTAGTGTAAAAAAAATGAAAAAAAAGTATGGAGTTTGAAAAAAAATTATTTGACTTTGGTTATAAATCATTAATCTTTTTATGATTGTAAACAACTGTTTACGAGTAACACACTGGAAATTTATTATTAAAAATAGCATTTAATAAGACATTGGGTACCATTATTTTTATCAAATTGGAAAATTTCATGATTGTGAAATTTTTGTAAATTTGCACCAAGTTCAGAGGACAATGTAAAAAAGGGTCAAGAAGTATTTTCAGAAACTAGTTTTGAAAAAAAAAGTTTCTATTATGACAAGGAAAAATCACATCAAAAACAATCTTCCTAGTTTTATAAAATTGCCTCTGGTTGAAAATTTTTATTGTCAAATAAAGAGAAGATAGAAAGTGGATGGAGAAGTTACTAAGCATTATCAGGAATTTGTACTGTGTTACTTTCAAGCTCAGTGTTTACATAAATAATATTAAATTCGTAAATATTCAAATACGTCTCTGGCCACCAAGTATAATGCAAATAATATTGTTTGCTCAATATGTTAAATAAATTTGCCAATTTGAAAAACTTGATGCAAATAAATTTTTCCAGACATACTGGAATATAAATTTGCAACCACATCAACAGCTGTTGTTGTCATACAATCAACTCCCAATCATCCAGAATAATGACTGGTTAAGGCTTGGTTCATGGATAACAAAAAAAAAACATGGTTAAAGCAGTGAACAAAAATGGTTTACTTTATATACTATACATGTGGACTATGTATACAAATAGAAGGTGGTACATAATATGCTTACTGAGTACATTTTGGCAGCATTTTCTGCTTTGAATCACAACAGTAACGGTAATTCAAATGCCCAGTCATATCAATTTACACACAATTTACAAAAGTGGTCAATATCACTAAAAACATAACCCTATTGTCCATTACCATCACAATTACACAACATTTAAATAGTCCGTTAGAGAAGTTTGCTTCTTTGATGCAGTCCCCTTCTTTCTAATTTTTGGAATCAGACGTGGTTGCAAAAACTGTCAGTTCATTGTTCTTTCTTTCTAAATCACAAACAGTTTGCTCCCCAATGCCGTATTCTTGTAAGAGCTGTCTTGCACTTCTTCGTCTATCTTTACTGTTAAATTATTTTTAAAAAAAATTTATGGAAATCAAGTACCACTGAGGTAAGCTTTGAACCATCATAAACATGGGTTATTAATAGCAGCAGCATGTGACTGGCAGCAGTTACTCAGTACCGTATGACCTTGAACTGGCGGCTCCACAGTTAAGCTGCAACCCAATTAAGCAGTTCTCTGTTAAGCGGGAGTTCACTGTATTATTTCACAGGTTCTTATTATTTTATTTTATTTAATAATGTTTAAGTATAATAAATATTTTTAATGGTATATTATTTACCACCTTACAAAATTAATGTGTTGTTTCCCTAAACCCTAAAGTTTTTGATGAAATCTCACATGTATGTAATTAAAGAAGAAGTGGAGTGCCTGCAGGTTGACAACATGTATTACACTAACGATTCATTATGGGCTCATTTATACCATAATAAATCACAGTATTTATTACCACCAGCCAATATCCAGAATAATCAACTTGTGAAACAAGAACAACAGCTAGACTGTGTGGCAGTAATTCAGTAATATGCTGAAAGGTTGCCAAGGATGTCTGGGGCCACGCAAGTAGCAGTGCATTTGTACAGCAAACATGATTACTGAGGTGGTCCCAGAGCTGCTTGATTAAGTATGAGTTTGGAGAAGTACATACAAGTCTTGATTATATTTCTTCAACCACTCCCACACAATTTGTGTGACACTTTGTGTCATGCTGGAAGAACCCATTTGCCTTAGGAAAGGCAGTCAACATCTAGGGGTGTGCATGATCTCAGAATACACAAGTACAGTAGAGCACCCCTTAACCGGAATTCCCTCGAACGGAACTCCCATTATCCGGAACTAATTTTCCAAAAAAATTCAAACGTCGCAAAGTTGTGCCATAACTTTCCCGCGCTCGCAAGAAGTCTTTCGTTGCTCGCACCAGACTGTACATGCACGTTAGGTGGTAAACAAGCTGCAGCACGATGAAGAGACAGCCGGCCCAAGTGGCACAGTTATGGCTACGCTGCATAATGACACAAGTGACAGTGACTAATGGCAATGTGCGACACATGCCGTTGGTTTTAGCAGTGCGACTTTCAGAATTTAGTGTTCTAACGTGTTAGTGTACATGCACCGTATTTTGGTGTGTATAGTCCGCACCAGAAGTATTTGACGAAAAATTAGGGATAATTAATATTTCAAGTATAGGCCGCACTGAATTTTTGTATTCCCGTAAATATTGTAGGGCCTCGTCATGCTAGTGCAGCAACAGCAAACTATGGCAATGTCAAACTAATAAATTTGCAATTGAATATTATTGTTGTCACGCTGCCTGGCCTCCGCCTGCTGAAAAGTAGCAACAGCGCAGTATTTCGCGTAAATAAAACTTTTATATTTATGTCAAAATGCCTCAACACTGCGTTTAAATTGCGAAACATGTGCGCTGTGTGTAGCCTGCCAGCTCGGCTGGTTGTTGCCGGACAGGCAATGGTATGGTGCATGTGTGCGTGCGGCATCACACACACAGCTGTTGCTGGCTGTCTCATTCCACCAGAGAGAGAGAGAGACAGCGTGACAAATAGAAAAGAGGAGGAAGGAGGGAGAAAGAAAATAAAGGGAGCGAGCAAGCTTGCTTGGTTTTGGGTGACTGAGGTTGCGGCCTAGGGAAGGGGGTGGTGGTGGTGGAAAGGAAGGACGCCAAGCGAGGAAAAAAGAGAAAGGAAGCGCACAAGCTGGATGGCGGCTGGAGGTGATACAAAGCAGAACAGTCGAGGACAGGCAGGCGTATGGTGCGACCCATACGCGTTTAAACACACATGATGAGCTATTAATTTCTTATTATTTTTTTTACTTCCTTAGAAACTACATTAAAACATTAAAGCGTATTGTTTGTTGACAAATTTCTGAACATGGTTTAGAGGGAAAAAAATTTTTATGCCAATATCTTGTAAATAAGCCGCACCCCACTTTTTGTCATTTTTTTTGTAAAAATGTGCGGCCTATACATGCCGAAATACGGTACTTTATGAATTTGGTTTATAATACGTCAGCCCTGCTCTTGTAAATGTATGTTGTGCCGACGTGCCATGCAGTATGGGAAAAACTGTCAACGGAATTGACTATACTTCGGGAAGTTTTATCATATGAACGTCAACACAAACAGTAACATGATATCTAGATCTCGCTTACTCATGCAGTCACCCGCGCGAAGAGATAAGAATCCCCGCTAGAAGGTTGAGAATGAAGGTCATTAAAGCAGCGCCGGGAGACTCATCGATTTCTTAAGTTAAAATTATGTGCCACATATACACAAGTTCAGACTAAAAATGTGTTATTTTTCACACCATCCCACCCTCATTTCTCTTAACCAGAATTTTCCCACAACCGGAATAGCCCTTCCTCCGGCGATTCCGGTTGAGGGGTGCTCTACTGTATTAGGTTTGGTTTATAAGACTGGATACACCCATCAATGATGCCTTTTTCCCCTAAGTTTCATTTAAATACAGATAACCCACATATCTGTGTAACGTTCATTTCACTACTATCAGGCCACACCATGTACTTTGAATGGAGTTCTGTACGTTGTGTTTAAACCAAAGTTTCTTGTCTGCCTGTCTATTTTAATATCTCAAAACAGGCCCACGTATCAACTGCCACATTTTTAATGCCCACCTTTTATAGCATTAAGGGAATGCAAATGTTTAACATATTTCTAGACATGTTTAAGTAAGGCCTTCAACAACTCTTGAAGATACTTAAGAAATAGGTGATTCCTATATATGGTAATAAATAACTCTGCAAAAGGATCGTTAATATGCCATTATATTTTCATCCTCTTGGTTTTGTGCCCATTAAAGAAGCAGTTTTTTATATTTAAGGCCATGATATGGGAAAAAAAAGATTTTGGGTTTTGTGTTACATGGTCATACAAAGAAAGGCTCCAAAACACTTGTCATCTAACATGGTAATAATTTGAGTGAAAACTATCATTGGCATGACCTCCTTGCCACATGAAAACATTGCCTTAGTGTATACAGCCACCAAGTACCCACCACGAAATGGAAAATTCAGTAACAAAGAGAGAATATGGAAATAGTATACAGTAGAACCCTGATTTTGCGACAGTCCATGGTTCCCCAGAAGAGTGTTGCAGAATCAAAACAGACTAATTTTGAACCTTGCAAAATTTAAAAAATGTACTGTATTTTTATAAGGTGCATTTTTGTAAGAAGTTCATGTTTAATCATTTCTGGTGTAATACCAACATGTTTTTCAAATGAAATTATTGTTTAAATTTAATTGGTAGGAGTCTTCCAAATAAAATGGTACCCTGGAAATAATACCTGCCCTCCCCTTGTCATCAAAAATGCCTAAATACTACATGAAGTCCATTTTCAGTAGATTCTTATGGGAACATCGGAGTATTTTTTATATTTAAATAATAACTTATTTCAATACACACACATCTTCTCAATAAATTGATATCCTGGAAAGGCATAGGTGTACGACACCTCTTTGTTACCAAATAATGCATAAGTACAATATGCCCGTAATTCACGGCAAGCGCCAAGTAGGATCTTGGGGGGAAAATCAGAGGTTGGGTTTTGAATTATTAATCACGGAAGGTTGTAAAGTAATAAAGTTTATCAACCATACTTATTTGCTATGGTCTCAAAAATTACGGAACATTTTTTGATTTATAGACTGTAGTCTACCGATTAATGGTATAGTCTATTTCATATCAGAATCATTTTTTTCGACATTCGTGTAGAAGTAGTAACCAATAAGCAAACGACTATGTATCCTTTCACAGGCACATGGTTTCCACCGGACTGTCAAAACATGTTTCGCCAGTAACGACAAGAAGTCAATGAGACGTTAGGCCTACCTACCTACCTACCTACATCAAAACATGTTTCGCCTGTAACGACAAGAAGTCAATGAGACGTTAGGCCTACCTACCTACCTACCTACATCAAAACATGTTTCGCCTGTAACGACAAGAAGTCAATGAGACGTTAGGCCTACCTACCTACCTACCTACATCAAAACATGTTTCGCCTGTAACGACAAGAAGTCAATGAGACGTTAGGCCTACCTACCTACCTACCTACATCAAAACATGTTTCGCCTGTAACGACAAGAAGTCAATGAGACGTTAGGCCTACCTACCTACCTACCTACATCAAAACATGTCGCCAAGCTGCTCATGCATAGATTATGAGACAATAATTTATTTTGCTGTAGGAATTTTTAATGCTGCCAGAGACATAATTTGATTAACATCCATAGTTTATTCACTTGAAAATGTTGTTTAAAAATTGCAGCTTTTTTGCCTAGCAAACAGAAATAATACATCATAATGCTCATGGAATATTAACTTTATCATAGTCTTAGTTTGATTTCTGAGGGTAGGTAATATGTTCATAATACTACCACAATTTTTATGTCAAATCCATTCATATGGTCACAATATAGGCTGTTTGAAAAATTATTCGTATTGAAATTCAATATCACAAACACTTGAAATTTTATCCTAGTAAAAAGACTGAAATTGTGTTTGCAACTCACACATCCATTTCGCTAAATACTCTTACTTAAAAGCACGACATAAAACTGTAGAGCATCGTTTGTTATAGACAGCAAATTTGGTTTAACATCTTTAATAAGATGTTAATTATGGTTATTTTGAAGCCGCAGTTTAGACATTACAGCTTATATGTGAAACTTTGAAGTATTAGGAATTCGGGTAAATAGTCAGACAGCACATTTCCGTTCATAATAATTAAGTATTTTGTTATTAAATGTCGCGTCACCTCATCAAACAGGCGAAATTACGTAGTTTACAGTTTGTACAAGAACGAGGCTATTTATATATTAACAACAGCACTGAGTACGCCTGAATGACGATATATCACATTAACATCAATATTATTTACCGCAAAAATGATTACATCGCAAAATGCTGTATGGTTTTAACAAATAAGTAACATTTCTTTTCACTTTGTTACATTAATGGGAGGGAACACAAAACACAGAATAGTGAGCCGGTCTCAGAAAGGCTGGGTGATTACACGCCGAATCAAAATTATTGGGAAGCAGAATTACTGCACACGGAATCATGTTATGTTAAAAATATATAGAACTCACGGAAAATATAAATTTCAGGGCAATTCGTTTGTATATTTGTATTTTACACATGAAACACGAGTCATTTTATGGGGCCATGGCTTCCGAAGCAAGCCACACACACTGGCCAACAGATGGCAACACAGTCGTCTTCTCCTAAGCTGTATTGCAAAATTTATCTATCTTGTCCAGTTAAAAGTAAATTCTTCATCTCGTACTGGCTCAAAGAGACTCAGGTTTGAAATATATTGTCTCCAATTGATGTACAAATATTTTTAAAATACTCTGCGACAGATTTACAGCTTCTTTAATTAATATGAATCATGCATGTGGCGATGTTAGCACACATATACATTTTGTATAAGAACTCTTTCCTGCCCGCTTATTTCTCCAATGTTTGTTGTGTGAAGGCGGGGCTGTCAGAATAGCCAACTTGAAATTCTCTTTCAATTGTTCACGCATCACCTGATACCGGATTTTGTATATGAGGTGTTAATTTAATTTATGACACGTTGCTACACACCGGCTGTCAAAAACGTAATTCTTATATGAAATAGACTATAGTGACTTAACCGCTGTGTTTTATGGCTGCATGCCGACAAGCACATTTTCAATGAACTTTAATAATGATTTGTTGCATTGCATTTTTGCCTACTAAATTCCTTTTTCTAAAAATTCTGTGTCAAAATCTGGAGTTGAATTGGATGTTTACTGTTGTTGGAGAGTAAAGTGCACTTTACTGTTACTATACCGCATTGCAACATTTGACAACATGTGTTACAGCATGTTTGTTACTTGTTGCATGTTTCCCACATCATTTTCAATGTTTGTCAATTATAGCCCTTTCATTTTGTGTCCTTTTGGCCTTCAAAGTATTATGGCTAAAGCTGGTAATGGTCTAATTGAGTTTTGCTTTTTGCGTAAGCCACATAATTCTCTGTATCTTGTCGTTAGTTTTATTAATTGGGTTGATATGAGAGAGATAATTGCTTGGAAGATGTTATCTATTAAAAAATATAGTATTGCTAATAATGCTGTAAATACTATTTCTCAAGCTCCAATTTTGAATTCCTATATAATGATTAAGTTTGAACTTGGTGACAAAATTTGGATTGTTTTGTAAACTAATTGGTACCACAGGAAATATTCATATTTTACGTTATGTTCAGCTTGTGTGTAATGTGTGTATGTCAATAAAATTGATTTGGCCCAAATCGGTTTAGTAGTTTTTATTTTAGGGTAACATAACCTCAGGGTCAGGGCATCACAAGCCACACTAATATTACTGTGACTGACTCATTCCGGGTTAACCAAGACACTTTTTGTTAATGCCTTTTGTGGCACACTTAAATGCTGATGCTAAATTTTTACACCTGATAATAACATGTATAAACTTAAATGTTACACACCCCTTACAGGAACACTGTTCATTTTGCTTAACTGTTCAATAGTTGTTTTCGTGCTCTTGTACTTCTTAACTATTCCAGAGTCATTTCCCTCTACATCGTGGCTGGATTTTGCAACCACCACAGCCACACTGTGCTTGTCGTAGGAGGCAACTAATTTGGACGCAGTTCTGGAAAATTTGTTCAACCTATCATCCTGTACTTCTTTCTTCATCTTCTTCTGTTTCAACCCTTTTTCTATTTCATCATCAAGTCCACCTCACCAAGTCCTGTCGCATCTTCTCTCTCTACATTATCGTCTCAGGCGAGAGCAATATCCTTTTTCCTAACAAGGGTCTATCCTCACCAATGAGTGCTGTCTCCAAATTGCGTGACCATACATGGTGCCTTTGTTGGTGACAGTCTAGCAAACACTTCTCACTGGTCCAGCAGACAAATCTAGATGCAGAGTCCATATCGACATGTACAGCCACATAGTACCAATTCTTGGCAGAAGGGATTATCAGGGCCAATTAGTCCATGCGCCTAGACCTGCCGGGAAGACAGGTTACCGCTGACCGAGGAAGCCACGAGTCTCCTGAAATGGTATCAAAGGGTGTCCTGTATAGTGCAGAGCCTGGGATGCTTTCCCAGGTAGGGGAATAAAACTGCTCTCGCTCAGGATGTATGATTTTGTCCCTGGTTTGCCCTGGTGTACACTTCAGTATGAAATAATTTCCAGTGAATAGAGGTGAAGGGCAGCTGTTCCTATCTACTGCTTAGGTCTGTGGGAGGTTGGTCCCCCTCTCAAAGCCAGAGCCCATAAAGTATTTTAACTGCTGGCTTCTTTTCTTTTCCCTCCCAAACGGCAGGCTGAAGTCGACAAGTCCTAGTATGGGGTGTCACAAACATGGCTTCCAAAAGCATTCCTCAAAATGGTGGCATTCTCAAAAGCCACTTGAAACGGCACTGCAATGATACTGGTAGTGATTCGAATTGTGATTCTGTAGTACGTCAGTCTACCACTGTAAGCTACCTACGATATATTGTTTGTTTATCTGTGGTTTAGATGGCTGCCTTTTTGAAAAAGTGTCGCCTTTTGAATTACAGAACGTTACTGATGGAGCAGCTACTGGTCTTGTTGCATACAATAAGAAGATCAGTGAAAGGCGTGAGCTTCTGGTCAACACATAGAATGCTGCCAAGTTGTGGGGGCTCTTGACGATAAAGATTTTCAGTGGGGTAACTGCAAAGTTCCCTGTTGATATCAAGTCCCATGTGTCTCTTAATCCAGTGGTGTCCTGAACCGATAAACATCCCAGAAAGCAAGGTCTTATTTAATTGAAGTTCGCCATGTGCTGAAGACAACTGATAGTGTTAAGTCACCTACAGTTACCATAATCTTGACTTTTGGTGTGTGTGACCTCCCATCGGTTATCAAAGTTGGCTACTTGAATGTGCGTATTAAATAGTTTATTCCTGCTTCTCTACGTTGTTATAACTGTAAACAGTTTGGCCATTCATCTGCAAAATGTCAAAATGCAACAGTCTGTCCAAAGTGTGCTGACCCATCGCATCCTGATACCCATCAGTGCAATAACCTCTGTGGTGAGTGAACTGCAGCAAAAGACAATCTGTATGATCAAAGAAGTGCCCTGTTTACTAGGAGGAGCCGGCTGTTCAGCGAATCCAGACCACCAACTTGGTTTCCTTTATCGAGGCACAGAAATGTTTCCATGCTCTCTAGGGCCCACAGCCTTCTGTTCCCTACAGTGTCGTTGGCAATGCTCGACCAGCAGTGAAGATTGCATGTACTCAGACAGTCAATGTGGCTACCCTGACTAAAGTGTCTGTATCTGCACCAAAGCCACAGCGAGTTCTGTGACTCAAACCACGACTATCGGTACACAGTGTGAGCCAGTTGAGAATAAACTGTCAAAACATTCTGTTGTTAGCAAATCTCATCAGTAAGCTGCTGCGAAGAGTTGACAAGCCGAAGACTCCATCCCTTACATCCCTTCCTACGAGTGAACCTGATTTGTGCAGGATAATGCCATCAAATCACCAACTTGCCAGCCTGTCTCTCTGGAGCCAGAAGTCGAAATGGCAGTTGATGTAGATTTGGAAAAACATTGGCGAAGGCTCGGGGGCTTTAAGCCAGTGATCAACAGGTGTAAGGGGAAATTGAAGTAATTTTTTCTGCACACTTTCCTTCTGTGACTCATGTCTGTAATACAGTGGAACTGTCAAGGTTACTTTCATATTCTTGAAGAACTGAAACAGCTCCTAGTGTCCCTCACCCTAACAGTCATTTGTCTTTAGGAAACAGACTCTTGTCTCACTGATACAGCCTCTCTTCAAGGTCATGCATTTTACCACCTGGATAACTTGTTAATGGACCATGAAGGTGAAGGATTCTGTTTACCATGAAGCTGTTGCCCTTCAAACTGCTCTGCGGGCAGTGGCGGGAAGGGTTTTCCTCGGTATATTTGCACTATTTGTAGCATATATGTGTCTCCACACTAGTGTGTCAGCTTAGTTTATTTTGAGGACATGTCATCTCAGCTCCCACCTCCATTTCTGGTCATTGGTGACTTCAACACTCACAATCAGATATAGGTTTCTGATCACTGATGGCCAGGGTCGTGTAGTCAAGTCGTAGCTTATCAGTTCTAATTTTCCTCGTTGAGCACTGGTACTCCTACACACTTCACCACCCGTACCGGCTCTTCATCCTGTTTTGATCCCAGCTTTGGTCACCACATTGATTGGTCTGTTTACCCCAATCTCTATGGAAGTGACCATTACCCACTCATATTGGATCATATTTAATTTGCTGCCGTACCCATACCACCTTGGTGGGTACTTATAAAAACTGACTGGGCTCATTTTCAGCATTCCCTCCACATTACTGCTGAGGTTCCCCTTGATGTGAACTTAGCAGTGGCACTCTTTAACTCAATTGTCTTGTCAGCTAGGGAGCCTGCAATCCCTTAGTCTTCACCTCGTGGTCGTAGCTGTGTTCCTTGGTGGAGCGACAAATGCAGGGATGCTATCCGTGCCCAACGATATGTGCTCAAATGCTTAAGTGCTCACCCCACGTTAGCTAACCCAGAGATCTACTGTGTCTGTCAGGCTCAGGCATGACGTGTCATCAAGGTCAGCCGGCATAAATTCTAGAGGGCCTTCATTTTGTCACTGACTTTACATGCTACCAGTAAGTTTTTGTAGGACAATGTTCGGAAGCTGTGCAGACAATCTCTTAGCACACAGGTTCCCTTCCTTCAGGTCAATAACAATATTGTTACTGAGGCAACAAATGTATCATATTTGTTGGGTCAGTATTTTGTGGCTATTTCAAGCATTTCACATTACACTCCATCATTTCGAGCCATCAAAGAGACGTACGAGATGGTGGGTGTCCGCTTTGGTGGCTCGGGTGAGAAGGATTACAACCAGCCTTTCAACCTTCTTGAGTTGAAGTGGTCTTTATCGCATTGGAAGCATACTTCTGTTGTCTCCGACAATATCCATTATGCTATGTTGAAACACCTCCCACTTGATGCAACATTTTTTTTGGCTAAGCAGCTTTAATAACATTTAAACCTCTGGTGTTATCCCCTTAAAGTGGTGCGAGTCAACCGTTATACCAATTTTGAAACCAGGGAAAGTAAAAGGGGGTGTTTTCGGCTATTCTCCTAATCCCCTCACCAGATGTGTCTGTAAGACTATGGAGCATATGGTTGATGTGCATCTGGTATACTGCCTTGGGACCAGGCAGCAGTTATCGCCTCTTCAGTATTGTTTCTGCCAAAATTATTCTGCTGTCAATCATTTGGTCAGTTTGGAGGCTGCCATACAAACCACATTTTTGCGAGGGCAACACCTCCTTGCTGTCTTCTTTCACCTGGACAAGGCGTACAACACAAATGGAGACATGGTATCTTGTGACAGCTGTTTGCTTGGGGGATTTTGTGGACATCTGCCTGGTTTTATACAGAAATTTATGTCCTTCCATACCTTCAGAGTTCGCAATGGTGTTTCCTATTCTAAGGAATTCATTGAGGAGAATGGTGTGCCACAAGGGAGCATTTTGAATGACGGATGACTTTAACATTTTCTGCCGTGCTGCATGTCTGTGCATGGCAGAACGTTAGGTCCAGCTTGCCGTCTACTGCCTTGGCAACTAGGCAGACACCTGTGGTTAACACTTTTCCACCCCCAAGACAAAGGTGGTCCACTTCTGTAGAAAACGTTGCATCTTTCCTTCTCTTGAGGGGCTTTTGTACGGCTCTGTTTTAACTGTTTCCAATACTGTCAAGTTTCTAGGCCTCTTGTTTGAGTGTAAACGCTCTTGGAGGAGTCATATTCAGTACCTGAATTCTTGCTGTGTAAAGGACCTGAATCTTTTGAAAATGTTGAGTGGTTGTGACCGGGGTGCTGACACATTCACCCTTCATTCGCTGTATCATGCCCTGGTCTGTAGCAAACTAGACTATGGCAGTGGCGTTTAAAAACAGTTAGCGAGTATTCAACATGCTGATATGTGCATTGCGACTGGGGTTTTTGGCTTGAGCCTGGTCCTCAGTCTTTGTGCTGTGGCTGGTGAACCTCTTCTCTACCTCAGGCATGACCAACTGCTGCTTTCCTTTGGGGTGTGGGTGTGTTTCGACTCTTTGCATCTTCACCACACTCCTTTTCGCCATCTGCTTCATGAACTGCTGTACTCTGCTAGGCCACGTTCTCCTCAGTCAGCATCTGTCCACTTTGCACATGCCCTGGAGCGGTATGATTTACGCTTGTGTGTGTTGATTTTGCCTTGCCGTGAAAAGTCATTGCTGAAAACACAGGTTGAGGTGCAACTTGACCTAGCAGAATTTCCTAAGATGAACACTCCTCTTGTTTACAAGGGCCTTTTTTGATCTTGTGTCTTTTGTGTTCCATGGTTGTATTTGCATTTTCACTGATGGTTCCAAATCAGATAGCTCGACTGGTTGTGCCTTTGTTACTAGTGCTTCTCAGTATCTTTTTGGAATTCATCCATCTTGCAATACTTTTAACTGCAGAGCTTTTTGCTATTTTCTAGGCTCTGTGTTTTATCAGTAGGGGTTTCACCGTAAATGCCTTGTATGCTCCGATTCAATGATTACCTTGATAGCCATTCACTCTGGCTCCACAGCTCACCCGCTTCTTTTCATGATCCAGGAGAAGCTGGCGGGTCTGTACGTATTGATGTTCATCTTTCTGTGGGTTCCAGGGCATGTGGGCATCCCTGGGAATAAAGCAGCGGATATAGCAGCTAAGGGGGCATGCAGCCTTTCACTCTGTGATCCTCGTGTCCCTGTGTGTGATGTGTTGCATGCAGCCCGTGGGCTATCTGGCAAGCTTGGCAGCAAGAGTGGACTTCTCTCCAACTGTCCAACAAGTTACGGGCCATCTCCGACATTACTTTTAGTACTTGTCCTTTTATTTCATTCACTCATAGCAAAGATGTTGTCTTTTTTCGACTTTGCATCGGGCACACTTGTCTGACACATAGATATCTGCTTCGTGGCGAACCCTATCCTGAGTGTTACTACCTATAGCACTCTCTTGGCTGTCTGCCATATTTTGGTAGAGTTTCGGAGGTACGATCAGGCTTGTTGGACATTTAATGTTCCTCACGACCTACCACAAATGCTGTGTGGTGGGAGTGTGTCTGTGAGCGGTGTACTCCCATTTTTACATGATATTTGTTTTTTGTTCTTTTGCTTTTTGCTGTATTGTTCGTGTGTTGTTGCTTCTCTAGAATATCCTTTTCTTGTTTGTTTGCTTTGGGACTGCCCTGTAGAGGTTTTCAATGTGTTTTTGACTTAATTTTTCTGTGGGCATTGATGATTCTACTTCCGAACACCCCCACAATCCCACCCACTCACTCACTCATTTAGCGTCCTCTCTTTATTATGAATAACACAAATTAAAACCATCTTATGAGGTGTAAGTTTCTTGTAACATGTTTAGTTGATTTCTGTTAGAAAAGAAGACTTTCTGGTAATTATGAAGACTAGAAGACCATCTGAAGTAAAGGTATACAATACAAAACAATGGTATACATTAATGGTACTACTAATTCCAATGCATAATCCTATGGTAGCATTAGTATATTTCCAATACAAGATATAAATTGTTATAGAGCGGAAGGTAATAAATATCAGGAGCATTGTGGGGTAAAATGCATAAAAGAAAACACTAAATACTACACAAAAAATTGCTAAATGAATGACAAAAATTTTTTTAGAAACAAGTAAATGTCTACCTAACTGCAATTTTATCCATACTCTGAACCACTCTGCATTCTGGAGAATGAGCAATAGCAGGTACCAAGAGCCACACCAATTTACCTGCTTCATATTTTTATTTTCAATTCATATTCAAAACCGTATGCTACAATTCATAATCAGCTTTATTAGTAACGTCAATGCCCTATGCAAAAAAGTAGTTCGATTGACATACATTTTACATAATTTTTATATGTTCACCCCAAAAATTTTTTTACCTTAATAGCCCTCCCCACTGTCACATTTCATAGTATATACTGAGAATATCATAATGCCCCCATGTCACGAAAGGTGAACCACAAATGGTGTGTGTGCTGACATTATTGCACTTAGTTTCATCATGTTCCTTGACATCTTTATCAGCTACTCTTTCTTGTACCTAACAACTTTATTGCTTTTCATAGTCTATCAGGATGCAGGGTTAATCTTGTATTACCTATAGAAATTCACAAGTATGANAGCTTTATTAGTAACGTCAATGCCCTATGCAAAAAAGTAGTTCGATTGACATACATTTTACATAATTTTTATATGTTTACCCCAAAAAAAATTTTATCTAATAGCCCTCCCCACTATCACATGTCATAGTATATACTGAGAATATCATAATGCCCCATGTCACGAAAGGTGAACCACAAATGGTGTGTGTGCTGACATTATTGCACTTAGTATCATCATGTTTATTGGCATCTTTATCAGCTACTCTTTCTTGTACCTAAGAACTTTATTGCTTTTCATAGTCTACCAGGATGCAGGGTTAATCTTGTATTACCTATAGAAATTCACAAGTATGAATATTACATTGCAACACTTTTAAATTTATTCATTCAAATTCTTACAAATATTTGCATTGGGATAAGGCAAACTCTCAAGTCGAATTTGCAATATGTTATCCATTTCTAACTTTCTTTGGCTATTAACTGTTCTGTTTTTATCTTTGAGCACCTTTTTAATAGACTTATAATAATGCCACATGATGCAAAGTGTTTCTCTCATAGTGTCTGTGCTGACTTCAGCTCAAAATTTTTTTGTGATATTGCAGCATGCTACTTAACAATTTTTTGGGAATCATTTGGGACAATTAAAAAGAGAAAGTATTTGAAGGCTTTGCGTTATAAACTTCATTAAAACCTGGTGTAACCCCAAGTGCGAGGCATAGCTCATTATGATTTTGGTACTATTCAGCAGCAAAATATTGGAGTATAAAACACTAACCTCAAACACTCGTAAATAGAAAACTGTTCTTAATACAGAAAATACATAAAATTAAAAGCTGCTTATCAAAAATATTCAATAAACTCTGACGTACCCATTCAAAACAATCCAAGCAATGGGTCAATATACTACTAGCACTCTTATTTTGCAAGCCACCGCAAGCTTANAGTGTTTCTCTCATAGTGTCTGTGCTGACTTCAGCTCAAAATTTTTTTGTGATATTGCAGCATGCTACTTAACAATTGTTTGGGAATCATTTGGGACAATTAAAAAGAGAAAGTATTTGAAGGCTTTGTGTTATAAACTTCATTAAAACCTGGTGTAACCCCAAGTGCGAGGCATAGCTCATTATGATTTTGGTACTATTCAGCAGCAAAATATTGGAGTATAAAACACTAACCTCAAACACTCGTAAATAGAAAACTGTTCTTAATACAGAAAATACATAAAATTAAAAGCTTCTTATCAAAAATATTCAATAAACTCTGACGTACCCATTCAAAACAATCCAAGCAATGGGTCAATATACTACTAGCACTCTTATTTTGCAAGCCACCGCAAGCTTAACGAGTAACATCAAGGCAAAATCTAGTAAGTTGCTAGACCTAACTTATATAACCGTGGCCAAACATGTTTTTCTTCTAGTGTTATTGCCAACAGGTACATGGATACTTTCACGCATGTCTGAAGACTGCAAAGGTCCATGATAAATAGTTTAATTCCAAATATTTTTTGGTTTCAGGTTTTCAAAGTTCAAGATAGAATATCATTCATCTTGTCAATACGATTGGGTGGAAATGTTTGATGATATAGCCACCAATCCTAACAAGGCATTTGGACGTTACTGTGGAGACCTGACATCTTATCTTCCGGTGATCCGCTCAACAGGAAGATATCTAACCCTGCAACTTATTACAGATGGTTCCTATTTAGATGAAGGCATATCTGCAGTTGTATCATTTGCTAATGGTATGTATGTGTAAATAAATAAATTGGTACATTAGTATCCACATGTGTTTACCATGGCTACCTAAATAGAGGGATTTTACATGTCAGGTCATGAAGCACGCAAGCTATAGAAACAACACAAACCTGCACAACAGGTGCCTTATTGTTTCAGTGCAAAAGACACTTTGTTTGGTTTTGTCCATTTCATATAAGTGGGGTAAATTTTGACAGTTACGAAAGTAACACAGCCACAACGTATCCTTCTGCCACAGTTGTTTTGTCAGTGAAGGAAGCAATGTGTGTAAACAAATACTACGAGTTCAGTGAACAAATTTTCTCAGCTTTCCTTCTTGTTTCCTTTTATGGCAGGCACTGAAAGACTGCTGTTTACTAACTTCAGTCCAGTACTCATTTTAGGATATTATAGCTAGGTTACTATTCCAAAACTGTTCTTTTTTGTAATGGCCAAGGAAAACTGCTGGGGCTATGTTTATTTTATTTCAACGATAAAGGTGAGGGGTGGACTTAAGTTTAATGACTTTCATGAGGTGACATTCTTTTGTGGTTCTTCTTACAAGACAGTGCCATTTTTACTTGCATATTGTTTTGATTGAGCAGTGGAAAATGTTTTTCATCCACAAATAACATTGAATTATTATAACCTGGTAAGTTTTGACATTAACAAAAGAACAAAACGTAATAAATATGTCACTGTTACGTATCAATGCCACTAATAGACACACGTGGTAGGCAAACATTTTTACCGAAGCTAACCTTTACACTTGTTGGATTTTCAATATAGGCCTAATAAAAAAATTTCATTTTTGCACTACAACACAGAGTTCGAAGTCTGTGTGTGTTTTTATTAAGCCACATACATTTCAAACATTCTAATAGCTGTTTCAAAATACAGTCTGTAATTTACAAAAAATTTGATTACCCTGAAGGTGCCCCCCGTGTGGTGGCAGGATTTTAGAATATCACGACAGCCACCCCGCGCATGTCATAAGCGGCAATGAATCAGGACGCAATCGGGCTCTGACATTTATTCAGACCATCCTGTCATGCTTCTTTCTTTGTCTTATTCTCTTTCGTCATCTTTTTCTTTCCATCTCACCAGGTCCCATCGTATCTTCCCTCTCTACATTGTCGTCTCAGGCCAAGGTGATGTCCATCCTAATGAGGGTCTGTTCTCACCAATACGTGCTGCCTCCAAATTGTCTGACCATAAGTGGTGCCTTTGTTGGCGATGGTCTAGCGAACCATTCTCACTGGCCCAGCAGGCAAATCCCGTATCCATGTATATGTACACCCACATAGCATCAATTGGTACATTCTTAGCAGAAGGGATTATCATGGCCAATTAGTCCATGTGCCTAGACCTGCCAGGAAGATGTTTTAGGCATCCCTGGGAATGAAGCAGCGGATATGGCAGCTATGGAGGCATACAGCCTTAGCCTTCCACCCTGCAATCCTTGTTTCCCTGTGTGCAATGTCCTGTATGCAGTCGGTGGCCTTGTCTGGCATGCTTGCCCATTGTCCAACAAGCCATCTCTGACTTACCTGTTTGCCCTCTTCCTGATGTTTTATGTACCTGCAAGGAAGAGGTTTTACTTTCTCGCCTTTGCATTGGGCACACTTGTCTTACACACAAGTATCTGCTTCGTGGCGAACCCCATCCTGAGTGTGCTACCTGTGTCAATCCCTTGACTGTCCGGCACATTCTGGTGGAGTGTCGCCGGTATGATCTACTGTGTGATGGGAGGCCATCTGCGAGTAGCGTATTCCCATTTTTACGTGCGACTGGTCGCTTTAATGTGTTTTGATTAGTTTTTTGTGTCTGTGTTGTTTCGTCTTTGGAGTATTTGTTCCTTTTTATTCGTTGATTTTGTGACTGTACTTTTGCCTCCAGTATGGGTTTTTAGTTTTATTTTCCCTGACTTTCGGTTTTGCCTTGTGGAGGTTTTATCTGTTTTCATTTTTGCCTCCTGTTTTTAACTAACTTTCCTTTTTGACTCCTGTGGAGGTTTTTAATGTGTTGCAGACGTAAAATTCCAGTGAGCATTAATAACCTCGCTGTGAGCGCCCCACAATCGCATTCACTCATTCAACCTGAAGATGCCATCACAGGGGCATGTAAGTGAGTACAGGCACATGACATGGTAATATATATACAGAAAACATCAAAATGTTGTATGACACCAAGCATGTATTCCGAGGGGGTCATCACTTTCAGGATGTACTTTATATGGTATTGAACCACCTGTTACACGGAGACAGGTGGCGATATGGTCAGATATGCATACAGACATTGGATGTTCTCCTGAGGAAGATTCTGCCACAGCAGGCACAATTAACCCTCCAATCCACTTTAGTTTCCACTGGCCGAAGTTGCCATCCAATCTGATCCCAAATGTTCTCTATGGGTAAGGGCGAGAGGTATGGGGCACCTGATGGCCAAGGAAGCATGTTGACATCATGAAGGCAGGCCAGAGATACCCGTAATGTGTGAGGCCGGCATTGTCCTGCTAGAAAATTTGTTTGTCAAGCTGCCCCGGGAAGGGAAGCGCACATGTTCACAGAATTTCCTGTATATTTTGTCATGCCATCTGAGTTCCTTCAATCACCACCAGTGGGGTGCGGGAATTTGAGGAATTGGCACTCCACACCATGACACCTCTCATTGGGGTGGTGTGCCATTCTATAATGAATCGTGGATCATGGTGTTGGCCAGGACAGCTCCAGACTCGAATTCTGCAGTGGTCTGTCTAGACACAACCGTGATTCATCACTAAAAACCACTAGTTGCCAGTCTGCAACCTGCCATGCTGCCCATTCCTGGCAGAAGGTTACACATGCTGGCGATGCTCGGGTCATAAAGGTAGATGTCGTAAGGGATGCAGCGATGACAGATCCTTCTCTCCTAGCTACCTGGATGTGGTACTGATGGACATAGGTGTATCCCTAGCTGCTATGACATGTCCCGGGATGCTGCAAAGCAACACCTGTGAATTGCATATAGTCTGTCGCACGATAAAATGATCTTTCCTGCTGGTGGTCCACTAGGGTCGACCTCAGCCTTCTTGGTGGATGTGTGTGTATCCTCATGTTTCCACTGTGTTTAACACTAACTCACAGTGTAGGCAGAATGATTTAAGTTACAAGCAATGTGCCGAAATGTCCAACCTACCTCTAGGAGGCTGACGATGCGGCCTCTCTCAAGCTCAACCAGCTGGGCGAAGGCATGTCGAATGTACCATCGGGGCATACTGCGTGTTCACTGAGCGTGGCTCTGTGACTCACACTACTCCTAAGACCTTGTTCAGTGTCTTGCAGCTATGAATGATGGAGGGACATGTATGCCCTCTAGGGGCACATCTGCACAAGAAAACTGCATTAAACTCAAATGGGACACATGTCAGGCTATGATGATACTTGTGGCAATCTTTGTTGTACTCACAATTCTTTCATTGGGATCAATTTTTTTTTGCAAATTAACATACATTTTTTTACATGTGACACTAATTTACTGTTTGTAATTCCTAATTGTAACTCTTGAACATATGTTTGTCTGTCACTGATACAAAGTAATTTATTTGCAGAACTGTTCAGTAAATATAACACTTCACGTTTTTCCATGAAACCAACAAACTATTGGAATGTAATTTTGTAAACTTCACGGCGATTACAGAAAATAGCAGACCAAGTCATTTTACAAAGGAATTTGACACATGCTGATAACACATTTCACCCAAAAAAAAAAGTACTATAAAGTCACCTACAATTAACTATTCTTAATAAAAGCTAATACAAAAATAATTAATTACAGATGAAACATTCCAACAATATCAGCAAGGTTCTTGCATAAACTTGGCAAAAAATTGCAATGAGCACGTGCACAGTTGCATTCACCAGGTTGGAAATATTTCATTGATCATAAGTGTCTGCATGCTGTGTTTACATTGCTAATTGCCAATTTGCCAAAACCCAAAAAATGTTGTATACTAGTGGAAAAACGAAATTTAAACAACAAATGTTGGAAGTAAGTTTCATATTAAATCTTTTGATTCTGAGTACTATTTTCTTCCATAGTCATCATCAATATAGCCAACATAACAACATACATCCTGCAACATCTCATCAGGTTATACAATATTTTGCAAATGAGAATGTTTTATGTTTTCCATACTGTGTATGTTCGTCACATTTTCTGTTAAAATTAATCCTATTATATGAAATGGACAAATAGCATGCAGGCTTTTCATCAGTAACACAGTTGTATGTGATTCACTTTTGTGTTATGGTATAGCATTTATGATAAGTAGAGCTACACATTTTTAGTTTACTTTAAAAAAAAATTATATCTAAATTTTATTGTAAAGTACATATTTTAACAATCTACACTCTCAAGAAATACATATTTAAGATGAAGTAAACACAAAAAAACTGGTATATGGACATGAAAAGTTTTAATTAAAACATTTTTGCTAAGTATTTTGCATAGTTTGGCTGCCTTTGCATGCATACTCTTCCTGTAAGTTAATCAGCATCAAAATATTTTATTGGAAATTTAATCGCAAAATATATATAAAGGTAAATAATTTGTGAAAGTTTTTTTTATTTTCAGAGTACTTGTTCTTATAACACAAATTACTTCTTTGAATAAACTATGGACTGAAACAGGATCTCTGTTTGTCATTTCAAGCAGCTGTTCCATTTTGTGCCAAATGAAGCATTGTTTCTCATTCCTGCAATTGTACTGTTACGTGCTAATTGGCTGTACTTTGCCGCAAGCATGTATTCACTCCATTTCACATTAGGCCATCCACCAAGAGGCAGAGGTCAAGCATATTTTGAGGAAGCCAAACAAATTTGGCCTAGAATTTGAGTGCTGAGTCAGTAGCATTCAAGTTGCTCAAAGCCCACTATTAACCAAGTGGACCCATAAGGTTTAGTATCCCAATCCATAATTGCATTATGCAGTACACAAAAAACTTGGTTAAATATATTTTCTAGTTCTTCTAATTTGTCCATAAATTGTGCATATTTGACTTCTCTTCAAAACTATGTCTGTAAGTTTCATAAACATCCATAGTGAAATTAATATAAATTAGTAGAGTTTTACATACAAATGTTTATGCTGTAGAGTTAAGCTCTAAAATAAAATTTGTAATCCATGTTTGCAGTTTGTGGTGGTAAGCTGAATATAACTAGACAGCCAACAACAATACGTTACCCACACTCTGGAGTGTACGACACATTTGAAGACTGCTTCTGGACTCTGACAGCACCTGTAGGACAAATCATTGAGGTTACCACATCATCAATAAACATAGCGCAGTGCTCTAATAATGCTGGAAATTCAACTTGCGCATGTGACTACCTTGAGGTTTGTAAATGTTTTTTAAAGTAATGTGACAACTGTGTGTGTATACAGTTCTTTAATTTAGTATATTTTTGCTCTCTACAATGATATTTATTGTATGGACATACACCATTGCAAACACTTTGTTGTAGTCTCAGAAAAGTAGGTTTTCTGAGACTACAACAAGGTATTTCCAATGACGTATGTCCATAATTATTCAAACAATCAATTACCTCCATTGCATGAATCATGCAAACAACATAATGATATTTTTATAAGTCGCCTGAGGGGCGTATTTGAGTTTGTGAGAGATGGAGGTTTGAATAAAAATATAAGAACTAAATTTGATTTTTTTATTTATTCACACAGCTATTATTTACAGCACTAAATCATCTATCTCCACTATTACTCTTTTTATTTCTCAGTGAGCAAAATATTGAATGTCAATCTCAACATCTCTGTTTGGTTAATTAACTCATACTCATCACTTAACACACGTTCAGTCTGTCTGTTGCCTTCATTTGTAATGTCTTTCACTCACGCATCCAGTCCAATAGTACAGCCTGCCAGTTGCAATCTTTACTGCTGTGATGCTCGCAGTTGCAGATTTTCCTCCCGCAGGTCACTTTCCTCGCCACCCTCTTCTCTTCTCGCTCATCGTCTATCGCTGAAACTCCAGCCACTCATCCACTCATCACCAACCGGCTCGGAGGCCTGCAGCACTTTTAAAACCGCTGGCCTTCACCTGGAAAGTTTGACATACACTGAGAGAAACTAGGGCAGCAAACCACCAGAAAATTCTTCACATAAAATGGAAATTCAATTAGCTGAAGGTCAGAAGTGCAAGCCGCAAAAGATTTACCGCAGGGCCACGCGCGGCGGCAAGTTTTTTGTAACAAGGTATGCGCGTATTGGATTATCGCTCGCCTGACCTTCCAAACATCCTTTGTGACTCGCCGCCACTATCATATAACTGCTCTGTGCGTCACTTCCACTCGCTCGCACAGGACAAAGCAGCGAGCGCATAACACAGTCCCCTCTTCAAGTCAGTTTGTCCCAAACAGACACTGCAACATCCGGACCTTCATAGAATGCCAGTCGGTCGATGTGGACAGCCTTCGGCTTCGCTCGAGAGCCTTGACAACAAATCCGAAAGACCATATCATTGATCTTCTTCAGAAACCTGTAGGGGCCTTCCCAACATTTCTGTAGCTTCGGCAGTACCCTTTTTGCCTGTGAGGATTATACAGCCACACCAGTAGTCCTTCTTGAAATACCTCACCCGATATCCTCCTATCATACTGCGTCTTCATTATGTCACTATTTATTCTGAGGTACTGTCTAGCAAAATCATGAATGCCAACCAGTCTGTTACGTAATTCACTGGCATAATCAGGCGCTGCAGCTTCGTCTTCTTTCAGTCGGCCAAACAATAGGTCACTAGGAAGGCTTAGCTCTTCCAAACATTATCCTTGACGGTGTTACCCTTGTGGACTCGTGAACTTCCAAGCAGTAAGCAAGGAGAAACAATGACACCTTTGAATCTCAATCCTTTCGGTTGCCTGCCACAAAGACTGACAGGAACTGTTCAAAAGTGCTGTTAGTCTCTTGACCATTCCATCCGTCTCAGGGTGTAAAGCTGTAGTCTTAGTCTTTTTCGTCACCTCCTGGAAGACTATAGCTTCAAAGTTACTTCCCTGATTAGAATGGTGTTCTGGTGGCAGTTTAAACCTTGAGAAGACAAACTCTATAAAAGTATCGGCCACAGTTCGTGCATCTTGGTTTGGGAGGGGAATGACCTCAGACCACTAGTAAAGTAATCTTGGGTCACCAGTAGATACCAATTTTAGCTCTCTTTGTGACAGGCAAGAGGCCCAGAATATTAACTGCCATTCTCACGAATGGGGCTCCAACATTGTATTTCTGGGAGTGACCTTCTCCCCTCGTCCTTGGGCCGTTCCTCGCAGTGCAGGTGTCGTACATTCGGCACCTTTTCTCAACATTCTCGCGAGAATGAAGCCAGTAGAATCTCTGTCTAACTCTGTCGAGGGTCTTATTAACACCAAAGTTCCCACTGGCTGCCACATTATGCAGTTACTTTAAGACTTTAGGAACCCTGCATTCTGGGAGGACCAACTGTAGCCAAATGTTTTCCATCTTTACTTTCCCAGTTTCTGTCAAGTATGCAATTCTTCAGTACGAGGGAATTCCATTTTGCCCAGTATGCTTTGACTGCTGCGCTCAGACTAGATATCTCTTCCCATTTTGGCCGACAGCCAGCTTCTTTCCACATTAGTAACGGCTGCAAAGTGGGATCATTCAACTGATATTTCCTAATACCCTCATCACTTCAGGTAGATATCCCATCACAAGATAGAGAACCTTGAATTCTTGTCCTCTGTACCTTCAGTGATTCACTACTCTTGTCTTCCTGGCATTCACAGTGATGACAGAATGGCTCACATAGCCTTTTAGAAAGTGCATCTGCGTTGCTGTGAAGGCATCCAGATCTGTGCTGTATTTCATAGTCATATTCTTGAAGATGCTGTATCCACCAGGCTATTTGACCTTCAGGGTTCTTAAAATTTAGTATGCAGCGTAATGAAGCATGGTCGGTTCTTAGAATAAAATATCTGCTATAAAGGTAGGGGTGGAAGTATGAAATTGCCTTCACCATTGCCTAAAGTTCCTTGTGAGTAACACAGTAATTTCTCTCAGGCTTATGCAATGCCTTACTGAAATATTCTAGTGGTCTTTCCTTCCCATCCTGAACCTGAGATAACACAGCTCCAATGCCTACATCACTAGCATCAGTGTCCAAAATGAATATGCCCTCACCTTTTGAGAAACCCAGGACTGGTCAAGATATCAGTATCTCCTTTAGCATACTAAAATCATTTTCACACTCAGTGGACCAATGAAATTTCCGTTTTGCCTCAGTGAGTTCATGTAGTGGCTTGGCGATCATAGCGAACCCAGGTACAAATTGACGGTAATAGGAACATAATCCCAGAAAACTCAGCACTTCAATTTTGTCAGTTGGTGTCTGCCAATTTCTTATTGCTTTGGGTCTGTTCCTATTCCTTTGGCCGACACTACATGTCCCAAGAAATTTATTTTATTTTGGAACAGGTGGCACTCCTTAGGAACCAGTTTCAAGTTTCTGGAATACAGTCTAGGCGTTATAGGTGCTCTTCAAATTTCTTCCCTGTCACAACAATGTCATCTAGGTAAACCTGACATATCTAAATGCAGGACTTTTTCTATCAGGCCGGGCCATTATATATCCCAAAAGGCCTAACTTTGAACTGCCAGATTCCTTTCCCTTGGACGCTATATGCAGTCTTCTCTTGGTCGTCTGGGGCCACCTTGCACTGCCAGTACCCACTCTTTATGTCCAAAGTAGAAAACCATTGCGAACCTACTAAGCTGTTCAATGTGTCATTTATCCTTGGAAGTGGATAAGAATCTTTCTTTTTCACATTATTAAGCTGGCGATAATTTACACAAAACCTCAGAAAGCCATCTTTCTTCTTAACAAGAACAATGGGGGATGATAATAGACTAGCTGATGGTTCTATTACATCTATATAATTCATTTCCTTTAGAATTCCCTCAACTGCCTCATGCAAAGATAGTGGCAGTTGTCTTGGTGGTTGCTTTACGGGCCTGGCATCTCCTGTATCAATGTGGTGGCAGGCATGTTAGTCCTTCCAAGGTCATTTGGTCCACATGAGAAAGCACCCGTATTTCTTTGCAGTAATTCAGAGACAGCCTTCTCCTGGCACCAGTTAAGATTTTATCTTGTTCGTTGTGGCAGTTCATTCAGTTCTTCTGGTAGAGGACATTCTATTTGTTCTACTCTAGAATCTTCTGGAACATTTGGAAGTATCTGTTTGACCTGCTTGCAAGCACCTATCATGGCCTCCTCCTCAAGACGAATGTCACTATCAGACAAATTTATCATTCTAACTGGAAAACTGTCAGATTAGGAGAGACCAAAGTCCTTGCTACAAGGACTTTACCTGGCAGGATGCCAACCCTCTCTACTGGTTCGATTAAACCCAAACACCTGGCTTATTTTCCTTGACATCTACGTGCAATAACAATTTCACTATTCACTAGAAGCGGCAGCACAGTGGGTTTACCACAGACTACTGGGCAGTTAATTGGGGAGGACAAATCATTCCGTGTTGATACCACCACTTCCGTACTACCAACCCATAGCACACCAAGTCGAGTATCAATACAGCACCCCAGCCTACGCAGTACATCAAGCCCCAAAAGACAATCATACTCCATTTCTGATATGTATGTATATATATATATATATATATATATATATATATTGTGCTCTATGATAAGTTTACCAAGCTTAAGATTACTTTTCTCTTATCTCTAACAGCTGTGGTGTCACCTGTTACTGTAATCAAATAGCACCGTTCTATAAAGTCGTCAGGCGATCGCTGGGGGAAAGGCCCGAAGATATCTGGTCTTACTACTGTTATGATCACCCCAGTGTCGACAACCATCAGGCAAGAAACATCATTCAGACTTCCCTCCACCAGTATTGTATCCCAATCCTGTTTCACCGACTGTATATGTAAGAACATTGGGGCCTTCCCTCCAGCAGTCACCGACCTTCGCCCCCTAAGATCTGTGTGTACAAGTTTTCCGTATCTGCTGTATTCTCACGTGTCTCTCAATGCCTCTTTTCTCGGTGCTGCTTCTGCTGCTGTTGCTGTGTTTGTGAGCAGTAGGCTCTCAGGTGCCCCGGCTGTCCACATGACCAACACTCCGGCTGTTTGGGTGGAGGGCGACGAGGCTCTGTAGCACAGCACCTGGAAGCAATGTCCCTCATAGTCGTCTTCGTTCAGCATCACTGTCCATACTGGACGTTGGGGTTCAGCCCCCTGTCTTGCTGACTCCACCTCCAGTGCTCGGGCCAGGGCATCCTGCATGTTGTGGGGTGCAGCCAGATGTACTGCTTGCCGTACCTTTGTGTCGGTGATGGCATCAGTGAAGAAGCCAACTGCGATGATGTCACGCACCTCCTCGGAGCATCCTTTCAGAGTTAGTTTAGACAGTCACACAATGTCTTGAGTCGCCGAAACATAGTTCCAAGGCCGATACAAGTGTGAGTCCTCCAGTCGATGTCGCTCTGGCAGAGATTGTAGTATGCTCAGTGCGGAGCCTCTCAGTACAGCTGCAAGGTAGTAAGCTTGCTGCTCGACTGACCAGCTATTCAGGGTGACAACTTTTTCAAACTGGTGTTGTTACTCTTGCCATGAAGTCTGGCTATCGTAAGGGGCGGGCTTAATTGAGACCCCTTTTCCACTCCTGGATGCGCAACACCAATACTGCAGAGCTGCTGACTATCATTCGGGGTTGCTGCGTTTTTTTACGACTTGTACTGCTTTTTCAGTTTTCTCTGTTGTCGATGTTGTGATAGTAGAATTTCGCTGCTGCAGAAACTCCTGCCATTCCTTCTTCATCGTTCTTATTTGACACTGTCCAACTTTTCAACGACACTGTCTATTCTCCCACTGATTGTGTCCATCCTGTTGTTTACACTGTCCATTCTCGTGTTCACTAACTTGCTGATGCCTTCTATTTACCTGTCTAATTTTCATTTACAGTTTCTATATCCTTATCTACTAACTCACTTAAATTAATTATATGGCTATTTACATTCTAGTTCACACTATTTACATCCTATCTCAAGCTATTTACTCTTTCTCTCACTTGGCTACTCAGCCCCTCAATTAATGCTTGCAGTGCTTCCATTTCTGCAGACATTTTTCTAGTTAACATTTGCTGCAATGGTTATGCAAACAGTCTTATTATTTTGACCTACTGTTACCAAAATCAATTAAATTTGTTTTAAAATCACTAATTACTAAATTATTGCCTAACTTAATTAACAGTTAAATGCCTCCAACCCACTTCTGACACCAGTGTTACAAGACGCCTGAGGGGTGTATCTGAGTTTGTGAGGAATGGAAGTTTTAATAAAAATAAACAAACTAAGTTTGATTTTTAATTTATTCACAGAACTATTATTTACAGCACTAAATTATCTATCTCCACTATTACTCTTTTTATTTCTCAGTGAGCCAAATATTTAATGTCTATTTCGACTCTAATTAATTTCCATCTCAATGTCTCTGTTTTGTTATAGTTAATTAACTCATACTAATCACTAACACGTGTTCAGTCTGTGTCTGTTGCCTTCATTTGTAATGTCTTTCACTCACGCATCCAGTCCAATAATCCAGCCTGCCAGTTTTAATCTTCACTGCTGTGATGCTCGCAGTCGCAGATTTTCCTCCCGCTGGTCACTTCCCTCGCCGTGCACTTCTCTTCTCGCTTGTCGTGTATCGCCGAAACTCCATCCACTCATCAACTACCGGCTCAGAGGTCCGCAGCACTTTTATACCCACTGGCATTGACCTGGAAAGTTCCATACAACCTAAGTCACACTGAGATAAACTAGGGCAGCAAATCACCAGAAAATTCTTCAGATAAACACGAAAATTCAATCAGCTGAAGGTCAAAAGCGCAAGTTGCAAAATATTTATCGCAGGGCCATGCGCAGCAGCAAGCTTTTTGTAACAACGTACGCACGTATTGGATTATCTCTCACCTGACCTTCCAAAATCTTTTGTGATTCGCCACTGCTATCAGGTAACTGCTCTGTCCTTCACTTCCATTCGCTTGTGCAGGACAAAGCAACGAACGTGTAACAATAGTCATGTTTTATTATACAAATGTATAGGAGTTATTTGCCTTAATAAATAATTTGAATGAGACTGAAATTTTTCAGTTAGAGTTTTGTTTACCATAAATATTTTGATAATATTCAAACTCACAAGTACTGTGTTCAAAGAAATGTGTAAATATTGTGACATATCCAATGTTTGATATATTTTACGACATATTATGCGTTAAAGTTATTATCTTGTAAACCACAACTTCATTGAAAACAATTCTGAATAAGTTATGTTTTCCCATAATTACAATGTTAAATCCAATTTTTATTGTTCCCACATGGTCCAAAATTCTAATTATTTTCATATTTCTGATGTTGTTGGGGCTGCAAGGGGTTGGGACAGGGTCGCACTTAAGATTTGGGGGTACAGTCAGACATTTTGATTAGGAGAGAAGGCAGCTGGAACAAGATATTTTTGAATTTTCGGGCACCAGCTCCTAAGTGTATATGTCCTAGGGGAGTACAGTAAACTGCAGCCATATGAGATATGGGTCGTGCAGCTGGCGGTCAGTGGTGACCTTCTGCAACACTTGTACAACTGCAACTATTATGTAATGTCACAGAAGCAGAGATCTAGGCCTCTCCAACACCATTACAGATCATGGAATTTTAAGGGCCACCCCATACAACCAGTGATTGAATGCACAATGTGATTAATTAGATAGAGAAAATACGCTGTTACAATGGGAGTGGACCTGATGACCCAATGCGACAAAAAAGTATACCATACAAATAAATACTCAAATTTATCTCTGTTGAGACACTTTATTTTCCACATAATTGCCTGAAGGCTCACAAGAACATGAGTCCGGCACACAAAGCTTTCCGGAATCTAACACCGTAGATAAACTGGTAATTAACTGAGTAATAACTTGCATGATATTAAGTCCCTGGGGAGCCATGAGCCTGGAAGGAACTAAGGGGCACTTCTCCTGAGTTAAAACAAGCAAATTTTCTGATTCATTACTATACTATTATAAAATAAATTATTGGTTAAACAAAAGAGTGCAGAACCCAGGAGTGATTATGTACAGCAGCCACCCTCTGAAACATCCAATTCCAGACTGAATGTCATGGTGCGCTCTCCCTCTAAGCTCGGCGGACAGCATGCCAAAATGGGAAAGAAAAGTGTAAACATTATTAATTTAATTTACAAAACAGGAAAATACTGTAAAATGCTACATAAGTCACTTTGACATTCAAAACACACATCACTTTTGAAATATGTACAAGAAAACAACTCAGAATAAAATATTTGCAGTCTTCTTATGACATCTAAAAATGGTATAAGGTATCATTATTATATTTGCTTGGAATTTTTAGACTGAGCAATTTTAATTTGTTGATGTTTATACTCTTGCTGATGGGCAAGTCCATTCCACCCAGTGGGTGGTGGGTTGCCATACTCAATTTACAGAAACAATAGAAATTTCTTGACTTTTTATTGTACTTGGCAAGGGCACTTACACTCTTCAGAAAGACTTAGTTGTGTAACTGGCCCTGTTCAGGGCGCAGCACAATCCCCAAGGGCACGTGGAGGTGCAGTGGGCAGGACAAACTGTCACAAGGGGAGCACGGTACACATCATTGCATAAATTTAACATGCTTTGCCATATTGGAAAAATGTTTGAGACTGAAGTTTTTGCACAAGTAGAAATAAACTTGAATTTGGTCTTCTGTCTCATTACCTAATTCATGGGTGAGTAGTGCTTCAACCCGAGCATACTTGGAGTCTTGAGATGCCCTGCTGTGTACTTTTTTCAAGCACCATGATGGAGCACTTGCATCTAGCAACCAGTGCAGCAGCTCTAATACTTCTACCTTATATTGTAGAACCTCTCATAGATGTTCAGAAGTCCTAGAAATGCCTGGAGTTCCTTTTTGTTTGTGGATTATGTTGTATCATGTACGGTTTCAATCTTACTTGATATTGGATGTATACCCGGCTTGTTTCTACTGTATCCCAAGAATATTGCTGAATACATTCCAAAAACACATTTGGCTGTTTTCAGCCTAAGTCCTGCACGTTGCAGTCGTTCAAGGACTTGATGCNCCCCCCCCCAACAATATCATTATATTATCAAGCATATAGGACTACAATTCCTGGTATGCAAGTGAGCAGAATATCCATCAATCTGTGGAATATTACTGAACCACTACTGATTTAACGGATTTTGTGAGACAGCATTGTTTTGCAGTTCTTCTTACGTGAGCTTGTCGTTTTGAATTATACATTGTTTTAATGGAGCAGTGGAAAATCTTGGTCATACGGGAATAACATTCATGAGATTGTAACTTCGAAGGTATACATACGTGGCTGTTTGTACAGATGCAGCAATAAACACACAAACTTTTTCCAAAGTTAACATTACACTTGTTGGATTTATAATATAGGTTAATTTAAACAAATATTATTTTTACACTATTAAAGAGTTGAAAGCATGGCTTTTTTTTAGGCCATGTGCATTTCAAACATTATACTAACTGTTTAGAAATACATCATTTACAAAATACGCTAACTTAATGTTTGTAATTTTCAACCACTTGAACATGTGGTTTTCTATGGAAATCCTTGCATGATTACTTCAGTAAAGTGAACATTTGTCTGTCACCGATATAAAATAATTTAGTAAAATCAACACTTTGCCCTTTCCTGAAACCAACAAACTTAAACTTTGAAATATAAATTTGTGTCGCTTCATGGTGGATGCTGGTTGGAAAATGGTGGAACGAGCTGTTTTACAAAGTGGTAAATACGTGCCAATAATATTACATTTCACTCAAGAAAACACACTGAAATAGTACCTACAAAAAAACTGTGCTTAATAAAAGCAAATACAAAAGTAATTAATACCCGATAAAATGTTCATACAACACCAACAAAGCACTCTTATAAACATGATGAAAAATCGCACATGCACAATAGCATTCACCAGGCTGGAAACATTTCACTGATCATAAGTAATTTAAGTTGTTTCTCTACACACTTGCCAGTTCGTTGTTTTTACTTGGGTTAGTGTATCCGCATACTCTTGTCATAATTGCCAAACATGTTTTAAAGGCAAAAAGCCAAAAAAAAATTACGTATTGCTTTAAAAGTATAATTTAAACCATAAATGTTGTATGTATAATTTAAGTTTTAAATTACAACTTTTAGTTGTGGGTACTATTTTCTTTCATAATGATTGTCTATATTGCCAAAATAACAACATACATCTCTCAATCATCAGTTGATACAATACTTTGCAAACGAGAGCATTTACTGTTCATATACTGTGTAGGTTGGTCACATTCTCTGTCGGCTTTTACCCCACTTATGTGAAATGGACAAAATATTGAGATTTTACTATAAGTCAAAATGCAGAATTTAGAATCACAACGTAGCTAATTGCTCATAATCATTGAAATAAAAAAAAAATTTATCACATAAATTTTTTATCAAACTTTGTACAACTTGTACACAGTCTTTAAAACATGACAGCAATGCTATGTGTTGAACATAAAACAGTTACATTTTCTACTTTATTCAAAACAAGATGGGAGGAGTCTCAAAATATATGTTGATAATGATTTTCTCATGGCAGGACACTTTTTCCCCCCAAGTAATTTTCTTGATGACAATTAAAGGAAGCATGATACAGAATAAACATAATGTTAAGGGATGCTTTTGTCAGTTTCCTTTTTCAATGTGTGTTATTTTTCTGTGCATTTTTGTGAACCAACGTTTGTATTTTAAATGCTTGATTCAAGCTACGTAAATGTATTTAGCTAGTATTTAAAAACATTTCAGTAAAATTGTATGTTTGATACAAAAGTTAAATTTTTGACTATAGTAAAAACAACTTAGAGCCCAGGCCTTTATGAAATGTTTATAAATTTTGTAGTGAACAATTAAAATTATTGAAAATAATCATAAAACATTACAGAATTACATCACAACTGCCACAGTTATAAAGTAGCCTATAAACATTTGAAATTTATCCAAACATATGTTCAATTAACATCAACAAATTTCAGTGTGCTCTTTGATAGCGAATGAATGTATCGCCACTTTATTTGTTTTATTTATAGCAGCATTAATTTTCTAGTAATCCTTTGTAACTAAAAATTTATCAATTGAGGTATCAAGCTTTAATGTTTCAGTATTATACAAATCCTTGGTTAGAATTTATGTACTCACAACAGAAATTAAAATAACTTTTTTTCCTAGGAAAAAATATAATTTTTTTATCTACATTACTTTGCTTCATTCAGTCATGTGACTACAACTAATTTATACCAACCTTAAAATAACTGTTTATTTTTGTTTCCCTTGCTGTCCTTATCCACGGGGCTCTTATTGAAGTGCATATTGTAAGGTTAGAACATTTCTTTATTTAAGTGCATGATGCAGGGAACACTTAAACTTAACTGTTCCTTTTCTGGGGTTGAGGTTGCAAGTAGGCCACTAGGCTACCTAAAATATGTAAAAGGACAGAAATTCAAGTATTGACAGTATAGTACTTGTCGACAGGCACACACATGCAAAGAAGGATGACACTTTTTCCACGTGGTTGCGCAATCACAACGTTTCGCTAGCTGGGCCAGCTTCATCAGGCGGCAAGTTGTAAGGCACTGTAGTATGGTGGAAGGGCACTGTTTGTAGTAAACCTAGCAGCCTGGTGGCAAACTAGGGTAGGGCGGGAAAATTGAAAATTTGCCAGTATTGCTGATGAGTGTGGTTTGCAGCTGTGATTATCTTATGTTGAGGCCTGGCAGCTGCCTGAATTTTGTTATAAATTGGTGAGCTAATTTCCATCATCTGAGTTCTGAGCTATTGCTTGAAGGTATTAGGGCTCTCACAACTCTGGTACTGTAACAGGAATCATAATGGTTTATTCTGTGTTGATGTAACCAGCCATGAAGGCAACATTATACCACAGTTAACTGGGATTAGACTAGACTATCTAAAATACTGTTTTTTTTTAGTGAACTCTGGAACCTTCATTCAGGAGCTACATCATTATAATTGATTCTTGCAGCAGACAACTCANTATCACGAAGTTTAGTTTTTAACACTAACAACCACTGTTTTGTGATCACATAAAATAAAATGTATTAATTAAACTTCGAACTCTTTCTTATCGCGTGTTTTCTGCTTGTCTGATGTGCGTTGGCAGTGCACTCAGAATAGCCAACATAATATTAACTTTTGTTCGTTCGTGCATCAGCTGATACAGGATTTTCTAAATGGCACTTTGTTTGTTTCGTATTAGTCAATTGCCACTCACTGACTGTCAGAAAGTGGCCTTCTTATACGGTATGGACCATAACTGGGATTAGACTAGACTATCTAAAATACTGTTTTTTTTTTTAGTGAACTCTGGAACCTTCATTCAGGAGCTACATCATTATAATTGATTCTTGCAGCAGACAACTCATGATATGGTAATGGCGTTTTACTTTTTCTTCTTCCAATGCATATGGAACATCAAGTGTCTCTTAATAACCTTCCTTTTCCTCATAAAATATTGCCTAAAACCTAAAAAAAAAACTTTCAACATTGTTTGAATGATGTCAGCAATTACCAGCCCTCAACCAGTGTGATCTTTTTCATGTCTGATGGACATTTTATGCTTGATGCTTTCAATATGTCCTCGCTAAAAAATTAGCAAGTGGCATTAAGTTGGGAGACCTTGCAGGCCATCCAATTGTGCTTCCACGGCCAGTCTGTCATCACCTATCACCACCATAAAATGTGTTTTGTTCAGACATCCCATTTTCTACAAAACTTTGCAAACAAATTTTTGCAGGTACTGTTGACACAACTGAACTCATAAGGAAATTATTCAGCTTTGAGAATTTGCACGTTTCGTAAATTAAACAAATGTAGGTGTTTTTAATGCCTCTTGTGGCAAACAGTACTGTGCACCATGTGAAGTTCATGCCGAATGTACCAAGAAATAGATGGTATGTGGTCATTTCTCAACCCTTTCAAAAATTCTCTTTCAAACTGGAAATCTGCACAGTGCAGTGACAGTGTGCATCAGCTCTCTATACCTAATACAGAATGTCTTATAGTGANAGATGGTATGTGGTCATTTCTCAACCCTTTCAAAAATTCTCTTTCAAACTGGAAATCTGCACAGTGCAGTGACAGTGTGCATCAGCTCTCTATACCTAATACAGAATGTCTTATAGTGATATTGCAATCATAGTGCCCAATTTGGCACACAACGTGAAATGAACCTGTTTTATGCAGACATTGCAAATGTGTGGTGTCCTGCCAACTGGGATAATTGCTCTCGGTACAAACATTGTACAGCTCTGGAATGTATTTGTTGCTTGTATCAAACAACTTTTCTGTCCATATTTAGCACCTTTATATGTCCAGACTCAAATNTCTGGAATGTATTTGTTGCTTGTATCAAACAACTTTTCTGTCCATATTTAGCACCTTTATATGTCCAGACTCAAATGCAATTCACACTGCATGGCAACAAATATATTGCTTGTCAGTCGTTTAAAACAGTGATCACTGCTCTGTCACATCACAACCATAAATATTCACAAGCCATGCATCAACNTCTGGAATGTATTTGTTGCTTGTATCAAACAACTTTTCTGTCCATATTTAGCACCTTTATATGTCCAGACTCAAATCCAATTCACAGTGCATGGCAACAAATATATTACTTGTCAGTCGTTTAAAACAGTGATCACTGCTCTGTCACATCACAACCATAAATATTCACAAGCCATGCATCAACCGAAGCCCTGACAGGAAGAGATGCAGCCAACACAGTTTTCACTTGCCAGTGGTTTAAAACAGTGATCACTGCTCTGTCACATCACAACCATAAATATTCACAAGCCATGCATCAACCGAAGCCCTGACAGGAAGAGATGCGACCAACACAGTTTTCACATGCCGGTGGTTTCTTATTGGCAGGTGCTGCATGATTTTCTACACATCCCATAGTCACTTGATGGTGTTTATTGTGACTGCAGTGGAAACATGCATGATGGACATTAGTGTTTTCTTTTCCACACACAAATATTCTTTTTTTTCCCTCTTATTTTTTTATTGTCTTATATTTCTCATTACACTGATACATGTGTATATTAGAAGAGAAGTACACTCCTCTATTTATAAACACTTATGTTATGTGTGTATTAAAAACCAGTCAGGGATTATTGATTAAAAGTGTTGTGCATGAATGAAAGATTTGAGTCTAGAATCTGTTTATAAATTTTGACATTGTACCAGAGCTGACAGAAAGTTGTCCGACAATAATAAATAGCCTTTTTCCTTTGAGCAGTTATGCTGACCAATCCAACATTATAAATGGATTTTTGTTCAGTTTAGAGACGGAGGCAATCAGTTTGCTGATGTTATGGGACACTACTGTGGTTCATCACTTCCTAGATTGTTAACAACATCATCAAACAGATTGTGGATACGATTTACATCAGATGGTGAAGACAATCAGTCTGGATTTGAGATTCAAGTACGCAGCATTGCATGTGAGTAAACATTTAATTATTGTGTTTCATATACATTATTTATTCAGTNTTTGAGATTCAAGTACGCAGCATTGCATGTGAGTAAACATTTAATTATTGTGTTTCATATACATTATTTATTCAGTTTATTTTTGGTATTTATGATAACAATTCTTACAATAATTTCTTTAAAAAATTTTGTTGTAACTTGTTTAACATAATTTAGGGATAAAATTTGACAAATGCTTTTATTAAGGTCAATTCAACATTTCTGCTGCAATTTAAATTCACCACAGTGGCACGGGTGTTCTGAATTTGCTGCTCGCCGCTGCGGGTCATTGTCGCAGTGTCTACACGTGAGCTTATGGCTTACTAGTGTATGCGGTTTTGCCACATTGACTGATGGTGGAAGGGGGAGGTGTTCTAATCTGCTGCTCTTATCACTTTGCTACTCAAATTTTGTGGGCTAGTGTGACTATCTTTGGCATATGATTTTCATTTAATTCATTCACAAAAAAATTGGGAAAAATTTATTTTGTAAAAGAAATGACTTGTGGTAATATTGATTCTGTTTAACCACAGTGGTTAAGCATTTTTATTTTGTGAGTTGCGGATGTCTTAAGTTCATACACTGTACCATAATTTCTAAGGAATGGAAACAAGAGACTTTTTGGATAAAACCACCATCAATGCAGTTGGTCACCATTGAAGCAGCTCTCTCAAGTGCAGGTAGCCAACCTCTGTGATGTAGTTGCTTGCATCCTGGGTTGTGGTGCAAGGAGTTCTGGTTCAATTCGTGGGTAAGCCATGGGTGGGATTGTCTTGAATCTTGACTCAGAGTGCATGTCAGCCATGCTAATGGACAACAAAGCATATATGTTAAATAATGTGAAACTGTTATTAGAATGTAATAAGCCTACTCAAATTTTTTTAACAAATTGATTAACGTGATTATATATTTATAACATAATATACATTTTTACCCTGCAAGTAGTAAACAAACTATCAAATACATTCACAAATGTTATTTTCAAAAATTACTGAAGTTGTCTTGCCTGGCAGTTATCCTTCAAGTGATATTCAATTCAATTTTTTTTTATGTCTGGTTATATGGTTATGCATACATAGTCTGTGGTTGTAAATTATAGTCACACTGTGGAGTTGGGTAGAAACCTTCACCATTCTGACTTTCATTCCTCACCACATGAAAGTGAGGCCTCAGTGGTCATGTTTTTAAAGAACTCGGGAATTCTTTATGTTGCAACAGTTCTGCAATGCTGTTTCCCACTCCCCTTTCAAACACTGAATATTTGCTCTGATTTGACTCTGTGAAGAATTTTGGAGCTGTTTGATCAGCACACCGATCTCCCAACACCTTTGTCTGGGTTCACACCCAGGTAGTTCAGCTTGGATTTTTGCATGTGCGAAATATGGCTAATCTCGTTCTAAAGTGTATTCCAAACACAATATCTACACTTACCCCCTCTCTCTCGCTCTTGATGTTCTTAGTTTATCACAGCTGAGGGCTGTGCGGATTGGTGTTCATATCGTCTTCCTATGGCATCCCTGGCAATTAAACAACGGATGTAATGGCTAAGTGTGCATGTTACATTGCTAGCCTCCTGGCCAGCAGTGAACTAAGAAACATGATCGCAGATATGATAAACTTTATTCCAACTTTTGCAGCCTGCTAGCCAGCTGCAACAAAATATACACTCGAACCACTGCTGCAATAATTACCTGTTCACTGGGTGATAATTAAATGTTTGTAATGACATTACAAATTTTAAAAAAAAATTACAAAACCAGAAATTTTGTTGGTTTGCTAAGTTAATTTTTTTTTCTTTGTTTATGTCACACTTGTTACAAGCAGCACTTTATTTTGATTCACGGTTAACTTTCATTGCGAGACACTTGCCAAGTCGTGAAAATTGCACTATTGAGTAACTACATTAATTTAAACTGAGTTCATGAAACTTATGTCTGGTCATCCACACGCATACCGTACGAGCTTAGGCACAAGTCTGTAGCTAAAAGGCCTTGATGCCACCTCGCGTAGGTCTTTGATTTAGGTTAGCCCAAACGATTAATGAAATGTCCTCGGCATGACCTTCGACCTACACAAGAGAGATTGTTCCTCCCTGGTACACTACATTAAAACATTTCTACCGGGCCACCACAACCACGACCTTCCCGTCTGGTGTCCCGGCATATTCTGATACCCACATCATGGCGCAGGGCACCCTCATCGACGAACGAGCTAACTCCTGATTGGCCCAGCCTTCTCGCCTGATGTATCGTGCCACCACTGACCTATTTACCTGACGCTGTCATGGCGCCAACCTGACATTTTTTCCTACCTGCACAGCAAAACAAGTTAAACGCCACAGCAGAAAAATATCATTATACAACCCCGAATTAATATAAAATGAGTGCCTCACGATATCAAAAGATTTAATTATTTCACTAGTGCAAAATAACCTATATTACTCTTTACAAAGTTGTATTTGGCAATTCCCCTTTTTTATCCTATACAAGCCTATAGGTATAACCATTAAAACAATCGTGCATTAAAAATATTTACCCTTTTTTTGGGGGGTGGGGGAAAAAAATAATAATTAAACCAGTGAACTTAGTGACTTGCAATGTCACATACCCCCCNGCATGCACACACACACACACACACACGTGCACGCACACACACACACACACACCTTCTTGGGACAATTATTATTTTACCAAGAAGTTCCAAAATTGTTTCAAGCTTGTTGTACCAACAATACCTTTTGTTTTACTGCAATTCAAATCTTATATTTACGAAGTCAAGGAAAAGAAAACCCATGAATCAAACATTTTGCAAAACACACAATCAGTCTGTTAACTAACACCCAAAACCATTTAGAATTCTGGTGCGCTAATTAAGTTTTACAACAAATTAATACAGCAAATTCAATTTGTAAAATAGTCTCGTGATATTATTGCCATACTGCAAACCTCCAAGGTAGACCCAACAACAGTCACACATAAAAAATTAAACTTATAACACTACACAAAAAATACACAATATTACCCATAAATTACATGGTCACAATCAAATTTTGAGATATGGTTCACAGTATTCTTACAAATTAGTTGGAAACATTTGCATCACATTTTGTTTATGTTTGGTTTGAAGAAGACACAGTGGCATTTGCATTTAAACTAAAGTTCAGAATGGTCTTGCATTGTAAAAGTTGATTGTCCTGGATAATCATTGAAGGTTCATGAAATCACTGAATACACATTATTATTGCAATTAATTTGTCACATACATCTTGGATTGTTTACATTTTTACGTAGACCACAATCTATACTTCTTACCTTTATAAAGAGATACATTTTGTAAATATTACTACATTGGTATAAATGCCTCACTGCTTTTACACAAATTCCTCACATAAATGATCCCACACATGTTTTCATTCACTGGAAATTCATCAATGTACATTACCTTTTCAGTCACTATCTGGGCTGTAGCCCGCTTAATCGGATAAAGTTTCACAAATTTAGAGAACATATCAAGCATTATAAATACACACTCTAACCCACCCCCTCCCCTTTTTTTTCCACCTCTTTGGCAGAAAGTTGAACAGATCTGTATACACTCTTTCCAATGACTCGGTAGCCAGTTCATGACCCATGATCCCTTTGAATTTTCGGTTAGGTCCCTTTGTCTNACTCTTTCCAATGACTCGGTAGCCAGTTCATGACCCATGATCCCTTTGAATTTTCGGTTAGGTCCCTTTGTCTGTGCACATATTAAACATAACCCTATTATCTTGGCTACTGTGTAAGATACATAGGCCTATTCCTAAACACACAAAAATTTAGAACGTATTTTACTTTTTTTTATAACACCATATTGTCCACATTCATTATGCATGCACACTAACTTCTTTCCTGACCTGATCAGTGACCAGGTATGCACAGAACCGATTTNTGTCCACATTCATTATGCATGCACACTAACTTCTTTCCTGACCTGATCAGTGACCAGGTATGCACAGAACCGATTTGCACCAGTGGTGCCAATATTTTGAAACAAATACCCATCCTTAAATGTGAATTTCTCCTTAATAATATCTCTACAATTATTTGTTTCCAATTCCTGTATTACCCTCTGGAGTCAAGAATCCTTCGGTATTTCTGTTTTCGACTTTACTGACAGTTCCCTCTTTTGTTCGATTTCTTGAATGTTATGTTTTCCACTTGTGCAGGAACAAGTTCCATTACCTTTTGCTGCACTATCTTAATTTTGTTTACATTAGTTTCCAAACCTTTGCAATTTTGTGCTACAGTTTCTACTTTACTCTGCCATTTTGTAATTTCACTATCACTCATAGAAACATTATTTGAAAATTCTGCATCTATGTTTTCATGCTGGTTTACTTTGATTGTACATTCCTCCCTAACCCCTGTCAATTTCGCATTTAGGTCAATTTTCAATTCTGCAAGAATTTTATTACTATTATCTAATCCACTTAGCACCTTGTTTACTGACCAATTCAAATGATTAAAATCTGTTTTGAACCCATCAAATTTTTCTGTTAACTCTGCTTTTGTTCTGTCATTAACCTTAGTAGCAGGTTTATTTGATCAGTTATTTCAGGCATCTCTTTTCTCTGAGTTCCCCCGTTTGTATTACCAAGACCTGAACCTGAAGTGTTTATTTCCATATTAGATAGTTTTAATTCTGTTTCCTAATCTGACATATTGATACCAAAACCCAAAAAAATTTTACCTTCACTAGGAATGCTGTCTTTATGTTGGTTTTAGTCCCATTTCTTCCCAACTACTAACCATAATGCCAAAAATTTACAAAGAAAACACAGCAAAATTTGTAACAAGACAAAAGAGAAAAAAAACGTGACACATTACAACAACTTTATAACATTGTTCATACTTGCGATTTTTCGGCGTGTTGTTTCCCGCATTGTCTCACGATGTCAATATGTTGATTAGATGTTTACCTTTGTGTTGATATTATCTCAGGGTTATAAATTTTCCCGCGACCTTCTATTCAGCACCTTGTCTGAGCATATATGTTGTTACATTGTCGGCCTCCTGGCCAGCAGTGTTCAAAGAAATAGGATCACTGAGACTAAATTTATTCCAGCTTTTGCAGTCTGCTTGCCAGCTGCGACAAGATACACACTCGAACCACTGCTGCAATAATTACCTGTTTACTGGGTGATANTGCAGTCTGCTTGCCAGCTGCGACAAGATACACACTCGAACCACTGCTGCAATAATTACCTGTTTACTGGGTGATAATTAAATGTTTGTAAAGATGTTACAAATTTTGACAGAAAAGTGACAAATGCCAAAAAATGTTGTTGTTTTGCAAAGTTAATTAATTTTTTCCTTCTTTATGTCACACTTGTTACAAGAAGCACTTCACTTTGATTCACGGTTAACTTTCATCGTGAGGCACTTGCCAAGTCACGAAAATTGCACTATTGAGTTACTACATTCATTTAAACTGAGTTGATGGAATTTATGNTGCAGTCTGCTTGCCAGCTGCGACAAGATACACACTCGAACCACTGCTGCAATAATTACCTGTTTACTGGGTGATAGTTAAATGTTTGTAAAGATGTTACAAATTTTGACAGAAAAGTGACAAATGCCAAAAAAATGTTGTTGTTTTGCAAAGTTAATTAATTTTTTCCTTCTTTATGTCACACTTGTTACAAGAAGCACTTCACTTTGATTCACGGTTAACTTTCATCGCGAGGCACTTGCCAAGTCACGAAAATTGCACTATTGAGTTACTACATTCATTTAAACTGAGTTGATGGAATTTATGNCGAGGCACTTGCCAAGTCACGAAAATTGCACTATTGAGTTACTACATTCATTTAAACTGAGTTGATGGAATTTATGTCCTCTCAAGCATTTACGTACCATGCGAGCTAAGGCACGAATCCGTAGCTAAAAGGCCTTGATGCCGCCTCGCGTAGGTTTTAAAAATATACATGTTGATTTATATTTTTGATTTAGGTTAGTCCAAACGATTAATGAAACGTTCTCGGTGTGCCCTTCGACCTACGGGAGGGAAATTGTTCCTCCCTGGTACACTACATTAAAACATTTCTACCGGGCCACCACAACCACGACCTTCCCGTCTGTTTTCCCGGCTATAAAATGAGTGCCTCACGATATCAAAAGATTTAATTATTTCACTAGTACAAAATAACCTATATTACTCTTGACGCGTGGCGTAATTAGGAGTATTAATTAGAAGCGGCGCTGTCACTAACCCCNGTAGGGGCTTCGGAAGACACGTGCTGCCCATTTACGCATGCCGAGGTCAAGCCAAGGTAGAAACGCGTGCAGGCCATTACACAGGGTTGCTGCAATGCAGGCCTCCCACCCTCCTCTCCTCTCCTCCCCCTAGCCCCGTGAAATTTGTAAACGCCGAGAAATCACGAGATTGTCTGTCATAGTCCGCCTGAAGTTGAAAAGACGCACCGAGAAACAGCTGACAAGCTTGGAAAGTGGTGCAGAGAACCCCCGCTTAGCTAACCACGGGACAATGTGGACACGCACCACGGAAGAATAAGCTGACAGGGTAAGTTTCGAACCACCTCCCCCCCTCCCCCAACCTTCAGGAACCATGGCACATGTTAGAAGTGCATTATACTGTGCTTCCTCCCACCCCCCTCCACCAACAATAGAGACACGTGTAGGAAATTGGGGAGGGAGGTGAGAATGGATATAAGTATCTTTGCAGGGAGGGTGGGGTACAGTTGAATATCACCGCACAGAGAGGAGACAGTTCATTATCACCACGCCAAGAAAATCAGTTGCGTTGGGAAATCGCGAGAGGACGTCGGAACGAACCCAGAGCAGCAGTCCAGGGGAGACGGCACCAAATGTGGGCCTTTTCCAAGGCCGCCCACATCACCGGATCTCATCCACAGCCGACAACATACCAAGCACTACCAGCAGAGTTAAGTATCAAGTTGTCATCCAAAGAAGCCCCCCCTCCTCCACGACGTCGCCCACAGTTAATCCGAGTTAGTTAAATAGAGTACCACACCTCGGAAGTGTTTCTGTATGTTTAAACTCGAGACAATATATCCATCCAGTAAATTGAAACACCGAAAGACTACCTTATTGATATACCCTCAACCTTCAAGGCACCTTATAGTCTGTGCCTGGAGGAATTAACTCCGACCCTTTGAACCACCCTGTATACCACAAGTGGGGAATAGCGTCACTCTTTACAAAGTTGTATTTGGCAATTCCCCTTTTTTATCCTCTACAAGCTTATAGGTATAACCATTTATAAAATCATGCATTAAAAATATTTACTCTTTCTTTGTAGGGGGGGGGGGGGAAAAAAAAAAAAAAAAAAAAATTATATATATATTTAATTGTTAACAATTAAGTTGAGTANTCCACCCTGCGACCCTTGTGTTCCTGTGTGCGATGTGTTGCATGCGGCTTTTTGCCTTGTCTGGCAAACTTAGCAGTAGGAGTGAACTTCTTTCCCACCGTCCAACAAGTTACGGGCCATCTCAGACTTGTCGGTTTGCACTCATCCTGATGTTTGTGCACCCACAGGGAAAATGTGCTTTCTTGACTTCGCATCAAGCACATGTGTCTGAAACACAGATATCTACTTTGTGGCAAACCCCTTCCTGAGTGTGCTACCTGTAGCACTCCCTTGACTGTCCAGCACATTCTGGTAGAATTTTGCAGGTATGTCCAGGCTTGTTTAAGTTTTACTGTTTCTGACTGATGACCTACGGCATATGCTGTGTGGTGGGAGTACTTCTATGTGTGGCATACTCCCATTTTTACATGACTGGTCTTTTTAATATGTTGTCATTTGTTTTTTATTCTTGTATTTGCTGTTGTATTGTTCTCACTGTCTCTATCACACATTCACTCACTCACTAACTCGATCACACACACACACACTCATTCAATCACTCATTGTGTCAGAGTATTTTTTTTTTTTTTTTTTTTTTTTTTTTTTNTTGGTTTTGCATGTGTTCAATCACTCTTTGTGTGGTTGATAAAAAAGTGCACATATATTAAAAGAAAATGAGAAACATTCACAGGAAATCTCTACATTTTGTAGATGTAAATAATTTCTATAAAACTGAAATTTAGCTCCACAGACAGTTGATGGGCAAAACCAAATAAAGCTTGGAATTATGTGGACACATATAACACACAAAATCTGGTAATATGTAAACTGCTGCTGCTGAAATCTACTCGGCTCGCTCTGTTTAGTGGGTGCAATCTGCGAATGTGTGAATCTGCCGTAAAAATATTAGGAATGTATTGCATCCCTTTTTCCCCTTCAATATGACAATGCCTCTTTACTCCCATCTTCGGCCTTGTTGGTAACTTCTCTGTTCTCAGGCAGAGTTGCATTCTCTGTAATAAGTAAGAGGGGAAGAAAGTTTTGATTGCATGAGCAGCGAGAAATGGGGAGGTAGTGAATAGTAGGGAAAGCTGCCAAAGCAAAAGGGAGAAAAAGATACTCCCATGGAAAAATCAAGTGAATTTTACGCGTAACTGTTGATTCATCTGCAGACTATAGCATTCAGCTTTTGACTTTTTTGTGCTTCAAATTTCAAATAAGGACAAAGGCTACTGTTGTAGGAAATAAAAGTATCTGCAACTACACAATACAGGTTAAATTTTGAAGATGTTTCATTCAAGCGGTTTAGACATCTGTAATGTGTAAAGTTAATTTCCAGTCTTCATAACATCCATTTAGAGCTCGGAGACAGCAAAAATAACTGTTCTTCAGAATGATCAATGCACAGGCTACCCTCAGTTTTATGAGTACAGTTTTATGAGTACAGATTTTACAAAATTACTCTCAGAAACCATCAGATAATTCAAAAAATTGAAGAAAAATAAAAACATTTCACCAAAAATGCAAAAAGTTACAATCAAAATTGATTAAGTAATATGTTCAGTGGCAATAAAATATATATATTGTAATGTTTTTGCCCATAATTGGTATGCCACTATATGCATAAGTGAATTATTGGTAAAAATTGGTTGGAAATTGTAGCTGACGTAATTTACAGTAGGGAGGATCCAGAGGGGAGATCACAGGGGACCTGTGCACACCAAACCCCACCAAACCTCACATTGGCATGAAACTATCCTGTGAATGTTTTAAAACTGAAATAAAATATTTTCATAATTGTTTCAAAAACTAATATTATTTTACTAATTTAATATTATTTCTTAAAATTATTACTAAGCAGTGCCTACCTCCCATTCCATGTATCGAAAGTCTAGCCCTGCACTAACCCAATGGGAAAATAACCCCTTCCCTTCCCCCCAAACTCAAAGTTTAGACTAGCTCCTGGTTTATTACAGTGGAAATACAAAATATTACACTTTTATCAGGGGCCAGAATGATTCTGCGACATAAACAAAGTACGCATAAATAATCTGCTACACATCATTGTTTATAAGAGAAACCCTTATAATTTGCATCCTTTAGAGTCGTGACACCTTTGTTTTAATTTGTGTAGGGCAGGCTAATTATTTCCTCTTTGCAAAAGTAGTTTACAAACATATTTGTAGACATTTTCTGAAGAAAAAAAAATTGCCAAAAGTATGTAATTAAACTTACATCAACACACAGAAGCTAGAAAAGATGATGTTCCATAAACTGTATCTGAGTAGTGAAACATCAAACACCAGATAGTTTTCCAGATCTCATTGCATGTTGTGTTGAGGTGATGGAAAACAAGATTACACACATATTAAGTTTCATTACTTCTAAACATCACACTAGAGCCAATTTTTGTATTGTCACAATTAAAAATCAGGGCAACCGCCTCAACGAGGCAGGGGTACTAGTCCAAGGAAGCGGTGGGGTTTAAAGTATTAAACTCAGACTTTACTTGTCACATAAAGACCACTAGTATACAGAGTAAGAAACACGTACATCTTGCCNTTACACACATATTAAGTTTCATTACTTCTAAACATCACACTAGAGCCAATTTTTGTATTGTCACAATTAAAAATCAGGGCAACCGCCTCAACGAGGCAGGGGTACTAGTCCAAGGAAGCGGTGGGGTGTAAAGTATTAAACTCAGACTTTACTTGTCACATAAAGACCACTAGTATACAGAGTAAGAAACACGTACATCTTGCCTTCTATTACATAACACACTCACAGCCCAAAATGTAAAAAGAAAAACAATATGTAGGCAGCACAGCCAACTTATAGTAATGATGTAATCACAATACCTTAACACTCCCTCTCATTTTCAAGTCCATTGAATACAGTTCTACAATAGCATGATATGTTTTATGATAATCAAATTAACCCAATTCACAGCTGTTGATAAATGAGACTTGAAATTTTTTATATTCATACATGCAGTACTCTCCATTAACAAAAATTAGCATTTTCCCTCCAAACACAATTCATCCCTGATCTCACAAAACTTGGTTGACCCCAGTGGCGTGGTAAACATATATGCAATATTCAAATTTCACTCTACATATTTAACACTTATAAACTGTTTAGCTACACTGTCCTTTAAAAAATGAAACTTGATGTCAAAATGTTTTGAACGTTTAATGTTCTCATAATTCCTCATCTTATGTATCACTCCTTGGTGGTCTACAAGTATGCTGTATTTCATGTACCTCTTACTACCTACAAACTCAGACAAGGGACCCTTTAAGTAGGGGAGTTCAGTTGCTGCTAAACTGCCTGCGATATATTCCGCCTCTGCTAAGCTCAAAGCCATGGCCTGCTGATTTTTCGAGCCCCAGGACACTAAGTTACCACAGTGGAATGATGCCATCCCACTCATGCTCTTGCGATCTGTCCTATCACCTCCCCAGTGTGCATCTGCATAGACGATGACTTTGTCATACTCTTCTGGGTGTTTTTCATAGTCCAGGTTGCTGTCCATCATTCCCTTCAGGTAGTGAAGTACCCTCTTTGCTGTGTTGCATACAGAAAACGTTCAGAAACCAGCTTAGATATAGTGTTGTGAAGGTTATGTCCAGCCTGCTAATTTGAGATATATAGATCAAGTTGCCTACCAGTTCTCGAAACAGAACATCCACAACTACATTTGTATCTTCGACTTCAATTCTGTCTTCCAGTGGCGTAGGGCACGTTTTACATTTTTCAACATTAAACCACTCTAGCATCTTCTCGATAAGTTTATGCGGACACAGTTCTCTAGAGCCTACTCTTTTTTCACCTCTGTCCCTACAAAACATTGTGTCTCTTCCATATATTTTCTACCAAACTCGTCTCTGAACCGTTCAGTCAGTTCCTCTGTTTTGACTTCTCGCCAATCAGTAAAATATTGTCCACCCATATTACCAACCATATGTCACTGTAAGTCCATACAGGGCACGTTGGAGTTTTAGTGCCATATTTTTTTCCTTCTTTTCCCTCTGGTTGAAATACATAAACATCCTGTTCAAGTGTTCTATTTAGGAATGTTGTGGATATATCCGTTTGCTTGACAGTCCAATCCTTTTGTAGAGAGTATGATTTAGTAAGCCTAATTTTTGGGAATCTTTGCTACTGATGCATACACAAGACCTTTGTTGTCCCCTGGAGGGTTCTTCTGAAACCCCTTTGCCACGAGTCGAGCCCTCTTAGTTTCATCTGGTTTAGTACTGAAGACCCATCTTGTCTCAGTTGATTCTACATCTTAGGTGGGTCTGCTTCGACCCAAGTTTGGAACTTCTTATATGCATCCAGTTCCCATTGTATGGCAATTCTGTACTCTTCATTCTGATTGACTGCTTCCTGATAAGTTTGTGGATCGCTGTCTGTCATCAAATAGTATGCAACATATAGTTCATAATTTTCTTAGTGTCTAAAGTTTCCTCACTCTCCTCTTCAATTCCACTGCTGGTTCTCTATCCTCTTCAAATCCATGGTACTTTTAATTTTTGAAATTTAATGGCAATGGTGTGTTCATATTATTATGATGGTTTGATTGGACTGTGTCCATTGCCGACCATGAAACTAAATAAACATACACAGAATCAGCAATACAAAAACCAAAAAAACCTTTAACAACACCATAGACAGATCATCAGGAAAAGCTGTTTCCTTGTCAATAGAATATTAAAACGACAAAAAGACGGACGAACAACTTATTTTTACAAAACAGGATAGACAACAAAAGCAAATCAAAAGATAAGACAACATGATGATGAAAACAAATACCACAAAACAGAAATAAAAAATGCAATATCAGTGGTCACAGCTGAACAATAAAAACTCAAAACAAACACAAAAAAAAAAAAACTATGATATACAAGTTAGGAGAAGTATTCCTTGTCAAATTATAAAACCAAATAAATCAACGCTACGAACAACACAAGAACCACAAAAAATTATCATAGGAAAGAATAGATAAACCAACAGAGTACACAGAACCACAAAAAATAATTATAAGTCTTCACAACTTTTTGGGGCCTGAAATCTGTCTGTGGTCGGCAATGAACACAGTCCAATCAAACCATCAAAATAACTCTTCATCTTCTATCTACCTCGCCGTCCACTGTCACCTCTAAGTTGTTTCACCCTCTTTTTTTCTTCTCACACTCTTCACCCAACCAAAATTGTAGTGTATCTGCTTCTCGTTTTTCTTTGACCACTATGTCTTTCATCAAATGTCACATCCCTTGATATGTGTATTTTGTCTGACACTGGTTCCCACATCCTGTATCCGTTTAGTGCATGTCCCACCATTCTGATTGGGGTAGCTCTTGTGTCCAATTTGTCTCTCTTGGGGAGTTTTACCATCCAGGCTTTGGCTCCAAATATTTTCATTTCCTATGTATCCCTTTTACCCAAATAGATCTCTACCGTGATATTTCCTCCTAGTGCAACTGTGGGGGACCGATACAGTTGATATGCAGCGTCCGGATCGCTTCACCCCACAAGTGTTTCGGCAGACGTGTCTGCAAACATGGTCCTAACCTTATCCATCAGGGTCCTGTNTCCTATGTATCCCTTTTACCCAAATAGATCTCTACCGTGATATTTCCTCCTAGTGCAACTGTGGGGGACCGATACAGTTGATATGCAGCGTCTGGATCGCTTCACCCCACAAGTGTTTCGGCAGACGTGTCTGCAAACATGGTCCTAACCTTATCCAGCAGGGTCCTGTTCATCCTCTCACTGGAACCATTCATTTGAGGTGAATAAGGTGATGTGTGCTCTAATGTGACGCCCTTCTCAGCACAAAATGCCTCGAGTTTCCCCGACAAAAAATTCTCCTCCATCGTTGTTCCTCGCACTCACAGTGCAGTTAGTTCGAAAGCAAGATTCTAGGTGTTGAATATAATTTACCAAATTTTTTGCAGTTTCAGCCTTTGTCTTGAGTAGATGTTTTACACAGAAGTGTGAGAAATCATCAGTTATGGTTTGATAATGCTCACCATTACTAGTGTTTGGACATTGGCTCTCCAACATCGGTGTGCTGTAAGTCTCCTATTTGGGAGGATTTTGGAGAAATACTACTTTGAAAAGGTTGTCTAATTGCCTTTTCCTGTCGACATGCATCACATACCTTCTAGACGTAGGTAAACCCCCTTTGTTTCAAACCCTTACTGTTCAAACATCCAAGTCTTTTATGCCATAGGTCCTCTCCCTCTGCTGGTGAACACTTTCCCTTCTGTAGGCCTACACAATGAAAAATTAGCAACGTACAATTTTCCCGATGTTTCGCACACCATTCTCAGTCCGCTATCATCCACTATCCCTGCCCTATCAGCCTTTAAAATAACTTCCTTCCTTGAACTCACCACCTTATTAACAGACAACAGATTTAGCTTGAGGTTAGTTACAATGAGTGCTTCTAGTTTTATTTTTAGTTCATCTGTCTGGAGTCTCACTGTTTCTCTTTGGTTCGCTATTAACTCTTCACCATTAGCCACTCTTATCTTGATGGGTATCTGAAGATCTTCAACATCTGTCATACTGTCTTTTAAATTTGTAATGATCAGGTGATCAGTACACCCTGAATCAAGGACAAACTGTGTCTTTTGTACCTTCCCTTTTTGACCAACGAACACTGATTCTTCTTTGCCTGTAGTTGCAATGAATGTAACCTCACTTTCTTCAGTACAAGTGGAATTTGTGTTGTAGTCATTAGCATAATGGTTTCTTCTACCTTGTCCTCTCATATTTCTATTGGTCCAGTTGCTATACCCTTCTCTACCTGAGTGATTATATCTTGCCTTGGGGCAATCAGCAATCAGATGCCGAGGGTCTATACACCCATAACATTTTCTTGTTGGTTTGCTTCCTGCCACAAATGAAGTAGTTTCCAAATGCTCAACATCTGTTTATATGTGGTTTTGCTTCAATTCTGCATGCACAAGTCTAGACTTAACTTAGTCCAAGGTTAGATCTGTATCTATTGTTTCTAGTACAGTGATGATGATGTCATAGCATTCTGGTAGGGTTAGCAGCAGGTGGCAGATTTTATCGTTCTGGTCCATTTTTGATCCCATTCCCTCCAGGTCGTATACTAGGTTGTCAAACTTTTTAAAATGCTCCTGTAAAGTTGTTATGCACTTCAGCGCCAGTAGCTTCTTTCACATAAATAAGTTTTAAATAGCGCTCTTTCTCTATAAAACGTTTCTCAAAGCATTGAACATGTCCCTTGCAGACCCTGCTTCCCTCACACATGCTATGTGGCAATCCGTTATACAGTTATAACAACATTCCTTGCTTTCTTATCTTCTAATTTTCCCTTTTTTAATTCTTCTCCCGTCAACTCTTCTAATTTCTTGTCACCATCTGTGATCCACCGCACCCCTTTTTCATCTAGCGGCAACAACACACAGAATTTCCATTTCCAATTTTTTAATTCTGTGTCCACTGTGGATGCTGTATCAATGAACTAGCAGCCATGATTACAATAAACTAGCTCACCAGCTTCCCTCACAATATATGACACTACTTCACTTTCATTACTTTACCCGACGTATGTTTACCAACCACAGTGGAACTCTTCTGGGCTCATAACCTATTAAACTCAGACTTCACGTCTCTCATAAAGACTACTAGTATACAGAGTTAGAAACACGCACATCTTACCTTCTATTACATAGTACACACACAGCCTAAAACATAAAAAGAAAAACAACAACATGTAGGCGGTATAGCTAACTTATAGTAATGATGTAATCACAATACCTTAACATAGATGTTCTTACCTCTTTACATATCACTTCTTACAACTAGTGGTAGAGTATGTATTTATCTGTACATCTTACACCCTCGCATATCTTANCTCTTTACATATCACTTCTTACAACTAGTGGTAGAGTATGTATTTATCTGTACATCTTACACCCTCGCATATCTTACGCACCTTATATTTCCCCTTCCATATTTTAGAAAAAATATCTCACTGTGAGTTTTAACATGCAGTTATAAAACAATAGGATGGTGACACATGTTTACGAGTATCTATTGTCATTCATAGAACTGTGTCCAGGTTTTTGTTCTCCTTTTACATGTGATTTCCGAACAGTCATTTGTCATTTCTCTTTTGCCACCCATGGACAGTGCAATATTACTCCACTACCGCTGTGTTANCTCTTTACATATCACTTCTTACAACTAGTGGTAGAGTATGTATTTATCTGTACATCTTACACCCTCGCATATCTTATGCACCTTATATTTCCCCTTCCATATTTTAGAAAAAATATCTCACTGTGAGTTTTAACATGCAGTTATAAAACAATAGGATGGTGACACATGTTTACGAGTATCTATTGTCATTCATAGAACTGTGTCCAGGTTTTTGTTCTCCTTTTACATGTGGTTTCCGAACAGTCATTTGTCATTTCTCTTTTGCCACCCATGGACAGTGCAATATTACTCCACTACCGCTGTGTTANATTTCCGAACAGTCATTTGTCATTTCTCTTTTGCCACCCATGGACAGTGCAATATTACTCCACTACCGCTGTGTTATATGCTCCTACACACAAACATACACACAGAGACAGAGAAGGAAAGAGAGGAGAATAAAATTTCATTTTCAAGCTTTGTGATTAAGGGTGAAAGGCAGAGGGAAGAAAGAAAGTGGTACGTCAGTAGGAGATCGTTTTGTGTTTCAGCTTGAGGGGAGAATGAGGGGGTATGGTCATTAGGGTAGGGCAACTGTCGCTTGCTGCTGACTGCCCCCTTCTAAAAATAAACAGTGTGAGAGGATGGCCTAGTTCCATGGTCTCATTCTCCCTCTTGCTACCCCTCACTCGTTACCCCATGCTTTGCATAAGGCAAGAAGATTAGCGACTCAAAAGATAATCAAAAGGGTAAAAGAATAAAAATTTAGGTTGAATAAATGCATTACTAGAAAACTTCTTACTGGTTTTAATCTCTAATGTTACCCAAGAACTACCCTAAACTTGAACACACATGCAAGCCTCGAGATGTGCTGCTGGAGAGAGGGAAAGCCTGCTGCCTTCCCCTCTTGTGACACCTTGGCAAGGTCACTTGGTTCCATTGTGCACAGTTTGTTCATAGCGACAGCAAAGGGAGCCACACTGATTGCAACTGCATTAGGACATATACCTTTAACCACCTTTATGTTATGTGTGTATAAAGCCTGTGGAGGACCGGGTAATGGACCTGTGATATTAAGTTAACAATTAAATAATAAATCCCCTGATGTTCCTGCTTGAAGCCAGTGAAAACTGAGTTCATGCTCGCTAAAAGTTGCTCAGTATGCTGTGGTTAAGCTTTTTTTTTAGCAAAAAAAGGAAAACCTTTATGTACATCTAGGGTGTAGTTTCTTTCGTAAGACGTCAAAATATCAAAATATATTAACGTTTCAGTGAAACATGCTATTTTTGTTATAGAAATAATTTAATATGGATACCATTTTTGAGTTTTATAAGAGGTCAAAGTCAATCAAAACTAGTCAAATTTGATCTTACAACCATGCACATTTTACGAGTAAATTTGTAAGAACCATTAGACCGTATTTAATTAATATAATTTGTAAGAACCATTAGACCGTATTTAATCAATATAATTTGTAATTTTGCCACTAAAGGTGTGCAAAAACAGCCTTAAAATTTTAATGCAATGTTTGCGTATAGGGGTTGAGGCTGGGTCAGAATCTATCCANCCTTAAAATTTTAATGCAATGTTTGCGTATAGGGGTTGAGGCTGGGTCAGAATCTATCCAAATTCTAAAAAATGACTTCATCAAAATAACAGCCCTTTTCCTGGGAACTGTGAAAAGTTGTTGTTTAGAGAGTTGAGTGTTACTTTTGTTTTATTTTGTGACATACAGGTATCCACAAACTTTTATTATCTTCTCTTTGCTCTGATCTGGGCAGAATCACAGAATCTTATGTACTTGTGAGCCTGTTAGTTCTGAATGTCATCCAACTGTAAAACTAATAAATTAATATGTTACATTAGAAATTTAACATTTCAACCTTTTAACTATAATTTAGTTGTAAAAATCTTTCTATCATAAGGTGTACAGTTAAACCTGGCTTAACCACACATAGTTTTTCTAAAACCCAGGTTAATTGAAATTATCTGAGTTAAAAAAATACTTACATTGGAATATTGAAAAAAACTGTGTAAGTACCAAAAAATAGGACAAAATAATACCAGCATGTCAGTGAACCAATTAAAAAAAAAAAACAATGTGGCCACTTAACTTATGTGGAAGAGAATAGACGTATCACAGGAAATGAGTTGTCCTCTTCCCTCTTCATACACTGTTTATGTGAATATTTGTTTTCTGCTAAGCATGTTGTCATTTGGTTTTGTGAATTCTTTACAGTGCAAAGCTTGTAATTAGTATTTGTAAGTTCATTATGTGTTTTGTAGTGTAGCTATAATTTTAATTTGTTAAAGTTTCTAAATTTTTATGTTCTGCTGTGTAACCCAAGCAAAAAGAAACTTTTGATAATAAGGCAAGATGAAAGTGGTGTGCTATTGCAAAGCATAGCTGCTAATTTTGGAGCTGGAATCTCAAAGTCTCAAATTGCATACAATTTTAATTTTAATTTCTTGAGTACCAAATTATAAAAAAATAAAACCAGTTTATCATTGAAAACTTTTTTCTTTGTTTTACCCAGTAACAAGTAAAGGAACGCTGTTATTGGGTTCCATTTTGCACGATACTGCCAGTTCCAGCTGGCCAGAAAGATTTAAAATCAGGTATGGCATGTGACAACTACACGTAAAATAAAAATAATAATTTGTAGACACAGACAGTTCTTGTTTTTAAAAATTGAATTTCCATATTGTACAGAAGGCTTTGTGAAAGATAACAATTTTAAGGAAGATGAAATAGGGCACAACTGTAAAATGTTGGTTAAAAGATCTTTAGCATCACTACTTGAAAAATCTGCGCTAGGAAACAAAATGAACATATGGTGGTAGTTGGTCGTATACATAATATAATATTGTATTAAATGAGGAGAGACAAATCTATGCAGAACTTTTTGCACAGTCACAATAACAGGAACTACATATTATATACTGGCTCATAAAATAATTTCCTATCATACTGTTAGAAAGTCTGTAATTAAAAGTAAATTATTCAAAATTAAGTTACTACTTCAATTTTAAGTGTTTGGTTTCAAGGCCTTGAAAAGTCTTAAAATTATTCTGTGCGTTGAAAAATAATCTTGAATTTTGTGGTTATGGTAGAAAACACAACATGAAATCACCTGTGAGAATAAGGAAGAGTGTAAGACATATTTGTTGTAGAAACTGGCATGGCATATATTCTTCCATTAGGTTCCTGTTAGGTATATTGTAAACATGCATGCACAGATAACTACCAGAGGGTGCAGAGCATTCCAAACAACTCCTATGGGTGAAAAAGATCATCTTTCAGCATTTATGTTTTGTAAAGTGTATGGGGAACCTAATACTCGCTAGATGTTTGAATAGCCATTGCACCTGAATAACTATTTTATCTCTGTAAAATGGTTGGAGCCAGAATGGCATGTGGGCTGCCAGATTAGGCTGAACCCTTGTGATTAAACTGTAAATCCCATGTTAATGCTGAAAAAGTCATTCTATTAATTAGGAATTGGTGATAGTGAAATATTTGTGGGTTAGAAATCCTTTCAAGTTTTTCTGTATTTTTTCTAAAATATTTTTAATATTTCGCCATAAAAATTTTTTTACTAATTCATTTTGAATAAGTGATGTTTTAACTTTAGAATGTAAAATTGGAACAGAAATCTCTACTAAATAGTTGTGTTAAATAATTTAGTCCTTGAAATTTACATTTCAACACTTGGAAAGTTCTTGAAAAATCCTTGAATCTAAATCTAAAATGTCTGCAAGAACCCTGGTTAATATTTGAATTTAATTTTCAGTGTATTCTTTTTATGGCAGAGGTGTTCTAACCTGCAGTAGGGGCGGATCCAAAGGGGGAGTTGTCACAGGGGAAATGATGTGACCTGCTCCCCTCAAACCCTCACAGTAACATGAAACTGTCCTGTGATTGTTTTAAAACTAAAATTATACAATATATCAGAATTTTTAAAATACTGACTTTATGTGATTATTGTCATTTTCATATATGTGGGATGAATTTGGACAGTTCAAGAAAATTAGCACAGCCACAATGTATCCTTCTGCCACAGCTGTTCTTTTAAAGAACATCATTTTTTTTAACAAATGCTATGAGTTGAGTCTACTGCACACATTTTTCTCACCTTTTCCCCTTCTTTCCTTTCTTGTCAGGCATGGAAAGACTGTTGTTACCAGACTTCAATCCAGTACTCAATGTTAGATATTATAACTAGGTTGGCAATCCAACCTATTTTATTCTTGTAATGACCATGTAAAACAGCTGGGAGCTCTGTTTATTTTATTTCAAGAATGAGGAGGGGGTGGGTTGGAGTGGAGAGATTTGGGCTGCTCCTAACATCAAGATCTTGAGGGCCGATGAGGGTTAAATGAGGTGAAAATAGAGAAGTGTTGGAATGCAAGGGTGGGGAAAATGGAAGATCATAGAGAAAACCTGTTGACCAGCGGTATTGTCCATCACAATTCCCACATGCGAAAATCTGGTAACGACCCTGATGGGAATCAAGCCTGGTTCGCTTTGATGGAAGGTGAGCACTCTAGCTGCTGTACCACTGCAGCATAGGGTGGGCTTTAGTTGAACATCTTTCGTGAGATTCCTAATCACAGTTTTTGAACTTGTGTTGTTTCTATGGCAGCCTTTGGATGATAACTATACTGAAGTCATGTTTGTCTCTCACTGATATGAAATAATTTATTTGCAGTAAATACATAACTTTTCATGTTCCCCGAAACCAACTAACTTCAATTTTGGAATGTAAATATATATTTTGTGGAGCTTCATGGTGGTTACGGAAGATGGTGTACCAAGCCATTTTATGAAATGGTTGACACATGATGATAATATTACATTTCACGCAAGACAATGCATTAAAAAGGCACCTACATCCAACTATCCTTAATGAAAGCAAATACAAAAATAATTAACTAAAAATATAATATTTTAACAACACCAGCAAGGTACTGACGTGAACCAGGCGTTCACTGTTACCTTTGTGCCCACTGTAACTGCCGCAGTAGTGTCCTCCACTCCAGATGCACCATACCAGCGCACATGTCTGCAAGAATGATAGTGTGTTCAGTGTATATCAAGTGTATTTGTCCATGTGTGATAGTGCACCGTGTCATTAATTATTCAGTTTAACAATTTAATCATTATTATTTACCAATATAGTTTCGTCAGTATAGTGCATTAGTGTTTAGTATTTATTCAGTATTGATGTATACCATAATTATCGTGTGTCAAAACAGTCATCACATACATAGCCAGCCAGGGACATGTGACATTTTCAAGTTGGCAATGCAGTGGCTGCTACGAGTCAATACTTATATTTAATATTAATATAATGGTGTTTTATTATGTAAGTACAAGGGTAATTGTGTTTTATTATGTAAATTGTGTTTAATTATGTTTATATAAGGTATATCATGTTTACATCTCATTAGCATTTTAAGTCACATTTGTTTCATCTCTCCACCGCCAGGTGTCGGCCGTGCTTAGGTGGCACGAGCCGATGCATTGCGCAGGCTTAGTAGGCAACATCACTTCGGCGCGAGCGGACGTGGTATGTCTCTCGTTTCACAAGAACCTCGGTACCAGCCTCTCAGGCTGCAACCTCACTCAGCAATCGCATCATCATATCATTCACGAAGCAACTAGTATTTTTATGTTAAATCTCACAGAGGAGAGAGCAGCGTCACGCGTCTTAAGTAATTATAATCCAGCAGTGTGTTTATATGACCACGCGGTCACCACGTGTTTGATCAAAGTGTTCAATAAAGTAATAATAGACATACAAACCTGAGTGCGTTATTAATTCAGGCGTGCGCAGCGGCCATACAGCTCGCAATTTCTTAATATCTGATGGTGTATTACCAGAGAATCCCTGGGCCGTCGGCCGGACGACCCAAAATCTCATCAGCTCACCGCGGAGCTGTGGCGCGCCGGGCAATTCATAATCATTACATTACAGCTCTGGTATACGATCGCGTCAGTACTCACATAAACATGAAAAAGAGCACATGCACAATGGCATTCACCAGGCTGGAAATGTTCCAGTGATCTTAAGTGTCACATGCTCCATTAAATTACTAAACATGTATTTTAATCCAGTTTGCTAAAATCCAAAAAAAAATTATGTTTCTATAAAAAAAATAATTTAAACCATAATTGTATCTATACTTAAAGTTTTAAATTTGAACTTTGGTAATTACCTAAACTTTTAGCTCTCAGTACTATTTTCTTCCATTGTTATCATCAATATTGCCAACATAACAACATACATTTCACATCAGCTGATACAATATTTTACAAACAAGAGCATTTACTGTTTATATACTGTGTGTAGATTGGTAACATTGTCTGTCAAAAGTTACCCTACATAGATGAAATAAATAATAATTTAATAATACTTCCTAAAATTATGTTGCTCCCCCCCCCAATCATGAATCAAAAATGTAGACCTGCACCTTTACAGTGAGAAAATGGGGGACCCCTCACTAAAACCGGAAGTTTAACTTAAGACATTTGACACCAGGTTTCTAAACCACAAGAATTTTAAAGTCATTGACTGCATTTAAAATTCTTGACACTATAGAACTAACACTTAGTATTTTACACAGTAGTGGAGATAAACAAAGAACAGTTACACAATCCAAAACTTACTATAGCTGAAACTACCCCTCTAAGTTTAACGGGGAGGTTCAAGTATGCCCCACACTGCATATAAACTGGTTGTTTCAGTGTTATATAATTGAGCATTTCCTCAATTAATGTGCAAGCAGTAACTACAAACCAAAGAACTGTTATGTAAATTTAAAAAAAATCACTATAGTGACTTAGCATTACAATAGTTGAATAGTTACAGTACATCTGGCCATCAGTAACATTTCCATTACAAATTCATTCACAAATGCATACAATGCATTGGTCAGCAAGGCAGAGTGCTTACAACGTACTTTATTGGTTAACTATAATGTTTCAATAATGTATTGGCAAACAAAATTGTCGCAAAAATGTGCCCGCAATAATGGCACATAAACTGCCATGTCGACACAGTGCTTGTCTTATCGGTGTTGGAGAACAAGCCCTTAAAGAAAACTCTACGGCCTGGCCCTCAACGCCATCAAATACCGGACAAAATGCATGATATGCTCCCCCCCCCCTCCTCCTCCTAATGGCTAACAATTAAAACACAATATTTTTCAAACTATGCCTATAAAACAATTTAAATACAAATATATAAATATATATATATATACAGGATGATTCTTAAATCATGGGACAAACATTGAGGGGTGGTAGAGCTCACTAAAACAAACAATTATTGTATAGGAATATATGGGCGGGAGTGATGCGTGAGGCACAAACACAAAAATAACACATGAAATGCAACACATTGTTTATTTACAACGTCGCCGCTAAATGCCTTTTTACAGCTATATTTATAATAATTGCTCAAAATTGCTACTACCGACAGTAATGCAAGCTTGGTAGCATCGGTGGAGTGATTGGCGAACACATTCAAATACGCCAGGTATTTCACGCACGCCACCATTGCAGCCAATCATGCCATATGTAGAGGTCGCCAAGCATGCGTGACTGTTGGTGGATGCATTTCCAGCAACTGTTTTAATATTTTCTGTATGGAATCACTCGTTAAGTATGCTGCAAATGAACATTTCATGTTTCCGTTAATATGTTATGTTTTTGTTTTTGTGCCTCAACGCGTCACTTCCGCCCACATATTCTTATACAATAATTGTTTGTTTTAGTCAATGTTTGTCCCATGATTTTAGAATCATCCTGTATAAAAAATTATGACATTCCAACCGGTTGGAAAACTAGTTGCTTGAGCATTATACAATTAATTCAGTCTGTACACGTTTGTGCATCACGGCACCTGGTAGGCAAAACAGGAGTGCCAACATTTGCATTTCATTACTAAATGTCACTAAAAAGTCACTAGTGGAATACCCCAGATGATCGCATCATCTCATAGCAAATGCCTTATTGTAAACTCATCTAAATTGTCACTAACAAAAATTAGTATTTCATACTGTTTCTGTTTTAATGCAAATTGTTTGTGTTTAGGAACTTTTTGTACCTGTTTTCTCTAGCTCTACAGATGAAGTTATATGGAGTCTTTAATGTGCTTGCGTAAGATAGGAGCCAGCACTGTTCAATGATTGTCCATAAAAAAATGTTTGAATTTTTGCATGCGTTATTTTGTTGATACTTATTTGCTTTTTGTACAGCAATTTGTGGTACGCGAAGACTAAATGCAACCACTGCACTGCAACAGCTAACTTCTCCAAATTATCCGGGGAACTATCCTATCAATATTCGGTGTAGCTGGTTGATCACAGGAAATACACAGAATAGAATGTGGTTTTTCGGCATTAACATTCATATCAACTTCATGGAATTGGACTTGGAATCTGGTGGTTCCGACTGTAGGAATGACCGACTTGAAGTGGCAGATGTACAGGTAAATTATTTATTTGAGCTTATTACAGTGCTTTAATTTCTTTATTTCTGTATTTATCACTTATGTGTATACATGTACAGTCACCAACTCTCAATACTGTGACCCCAGGACTAACGTTCCCCTCAAAATACAGAGAATTTTTTAGGAACTATAAAAAATTTATTAAAAAAATAAAACATTTGAAGGAAATAGGCCAAAAATAAGTTTGTTGCATTTTTTAGTGCTAACCACTGGGATTCTCTTCACCACTTCTGTGTGATTTGGAATAGAGAACGCTTTAAACATAGACACCACTTACTAACACATCACTGTCGGCCGGCCCCTTTCATCAAGGTTGCTAATGTTTATCCAAGCGTGCCTGCCGGCCTACCATCACTTACGTTATGTGCCAGAGTTGCCTAGCCCAGACACCACCCTTTGTGAGATCACATAATAATAAAAACTGTGACTCTCTTTCTTTGACACGGCTGTAAGCAAATAGATTAATTACTAGTTCATATTCAAGTACAGTTTTTTTTAGTATGTGAAAAATTTAAGGACAACAGGCAAGGCAGATACTTTGTGCAGTATTAAATATAAAACAATGTATACTAATTAATACTTTATTTCTTTTCCAAAATTTTGATGCTAGGAAACCAATATTCCTATCTTGGATAGCCACAAAGGTGCCGCTAAATGTCTTTTATGAATAAGAAAAATCATAAGCTAAAACATTTCAATGATACAGCAAGGGAAAGGGAAATTAGGATTATTTTCCTCTATCTGATAGCGGAGTAGTAGATCAATATTTACAGTCCAGGAGAACCTCAAAACTGCAGATATGAACACACATTACTATCAAAATTGGCATAAAAATGGGACTGCGATTCCTCCTAAGATGCTGCACCTGACAAGACAATTTGTTTAGAGTTTACTAGGAAATAAGGTGTTATTTATTCATGAAACAAATATATTAAAATTGTTTGTCAGAACTGCAGAAATGAACACAGATTACTTTCAAAATTAGCATAAAACTGGGCCAGTAATTGGCCAAAGATGCAGCGTCCGACAAGACATTTTCTTTTGTTTTTTATAAAATAAGCTGGTTTTCATTCACAAAACAATGTTTTTAAAAGCAGGCATGTTCCAATCAAAATAGTTCCTCACAACTGCACATATATACACAGATCACAGTCAAAATTAGCACAAAAACAGTGCTGTGAATCAGCCTAAGATGCAGCACTAGACAAGATGTTTTGTTTATAATTCCCTAGAAAATACCCAAGGCATAATTTATTCACAGATCAATAATTTATAAGGTAAACGTGTTCAGGTAAACATTATTCCTCAGAACTGCACATATGAATGCAGATTACTCTCACAACACAAATACTATAATTTTTGTAAAATATAAGTACCTTCCCACCACAGCTGTTCTGTCAATGAGGAAAACAAATGCTAAGAGTACAAAGCACACATTTTTCTCACCTTTTCTTTTGCTTTATTTCATAGCAGGCACTGAAAAATTTATGTTAGCTAACTTTAGTCCAGTATTCAGTGTAGGATATCATAGCTAGGGCTGTGTTTATTTAGTTTTTTTGGTGGAGGAAGGGGTAGGTCTTCAGTTTAATATGTTTCATGAGTCTGCATTTATATGTGGTACTTCATACAAGACTTTATTTTTAATTTCATATTGTTTTGATAGAGCAGAGGAAAATTTTTCTAATACATAAATTATATTGAAAATAATCTATCGTGGAAAGTTATAACTTAACCGAAAGAATTAAATGTGATAAATATGCCACTTTTTATACAGTTGCGAATAATAAACACATCCAGTGGGTAAACAATTTTAGCAAAGTTAATCTCACACTCATTGGATTTTCTGTAAAATAAAATATTATTCTTACACTACAAAAAAAAGAGTTCAAAGTTAATTTTTTACAGGCCATGTACATTTCAAACATTGTAATAACTCTTTTGAACTACATTATTTACAGAATACACAAACTTACTGATTGTAATCCTAATCGAAACTCCTGAACACATGTTCTGACACATGTTGTTCTATGACAATCCTTGGACAATTACTTACCTAAACCCCCGTGTGGTGGGTTTTAGAATACCACCGTAGTCACCCAATGCTTGTCGTAAGAGGCGACTAATCAGGACGCAGATGGGATCTGAAATTTGTTCCGACCATCATCTCATACTTCTTTCTTCATCTTCTTTTTTATCATCTTTCTCTATCCACATCATCAGGTCCCGTCGCATCATTCTTCTCTACAGCATCATCTCAGACCAGGGTGATGTCCTTCCTAATGAGGGTTTGTCCTCACCAATGAGTGCTATCTCCAAACGTTGTGATCATATGTGGTGCGTTTGTTAGTGATGGTCTAGTAAATCCTTCTCATTGGTCCAACCAGCAAATCTAGTTGCGGAGCCCATATCAACGTACATGTATACCCACGTAGCCCACTTAGTGCTATTGGGGCAGTAATTTGCAGTGAATAGCGGCAAACGTTAGCTGTTTCTAAGTACTGATTAAGTGTGTGTGAAGTTGGTCCCCCTCCTAATGGCACAGTCCAATAGGTGATAGGTGTTTTAACTGGTGGCTTCTTCTCTTTTTCTCCCCCGAACGGCAGGCTGAGGCCGACGAGTCCCACTATAGGGTGCTTACACCATGACTTATAAAGGCACTAAAAGCACCTCCCCAAAAAGGTTGGCACCCTCAACAGCCACTTGAAACGGAACCGCAATGACAAAGGTAGTGATTCGGATTGTGGTTCTGTATTGCGTCAGTCTACTCCTGTTAAGTTACCTACCTCAAATTTTTGCTATCCAAGGTTTAGAAGGGCACACTTTCGAAAGGCGACAGCTTTTCGAAAGTTTGCCCTTCTAAACCTTGGAATTACAAAAAGTAATTGATGGAGCAGCTAATGGTCCTGTTGCTGACTGTAAGAAGATCAATGAAAGACGTAGCTTTTGGTCGAGACGTCAAATGCTGCCCTGTCATGAGAGCTCTTGGCGATGAAGACTTTCAGTGGGGCAACTGCAAAGTTCCCTGTTGAGGTCAAGTCCCATGTGTACCTCAACTTCAGCAAGTGCGTCATCTGGTGTCCCGACCTAATCGCAATCCTGGAAAGTAAGATATTTCATGAGCTGCAGAATCAGTATATCACTGATGTTCGCCATGTGCTGAGGAAAACTGATGGTGTTAAGTCACGTACAGCTACCCTGATCTTGACTTATGGTGTGTATGACCTCCCATCAGTCTTCAAGATCGGCTATTTGAATGTGCGTGTTAAGCAGTTTATTCCTGCTCCTCTGCATTGTTTCAACTGTCAACAGATTGGCTTCTCTCATCTGCAAAATGTAGGAATCCACCAGCCTGCCCGAAGTGTGCTGATCCACCACATCCTGATACCCCTTAGCGCGACATACGTTTAAGTGTGTGAATTGCACCAAAGACATCCTGTCTGGTCGAAGGAGTGCCTGTTTTACCAGAACTAGCAGGCTGTTCAGCAATTCCGAGCCACTGCCAAGGTTTTCTTTATAGAGGCACGGAAACGCTTCCATGCACTCCAAGGCTCGAAGCCTGCTGTTCCCTACAGTTAAGGCTAGTCCCCACCTGCGGTGTACAGATGGTTTGTAGCGTCTTACGGTTAATGTTCAGTGGCATAGACTATAGGGTGCCTGGGATTTGAGGGTAAATCACACAATGACTTCATCACAACTTCTTAGTTTGGAACAGGTTTATTGAACGGGAATTTACTTATACATTCCCGGCTCTGTTGCGGGACATTATACATACTTAACGCCCTGCGAGTTCTGGCCTGAAGGGCTGGTTACAATGTTCTGGCTACGTTTCTGATGCTGTAGGGGCATTAGGTGCCAGGACAGGTCCCTGAGTGATGACGGGGTTACTTATGTGCACATGTTGTGTTGCTCCGGCTGTTGATGGGTCTGGTGAGCTGGATGGCCCTGTTAAAGGCCCTCTGTGGTTGGCTTGTTGCGCGCAGCTGGCTTCCTCTCGACGTGGTGCCCCTCGGTGCGGCTCACCACTCGCTCCTGCTCTCGGCGTAGGGTAGTAATGGACTGCTTACTACCCTACCACGTCCCGGCGAGGGACCCCGTGTGTGGGCACCCACCAGTCCTTCGCGGCTACGGGCTGCACTGGACAATCCCACTATCTCGACATGGCACTTCCGTTGAAGTTCACCACTCTACTCCGCCTTCTCGGTGCGTTGCAACTGACTGACTGGAACCTGACTGACTTATGCGTTAACTGGCTGGCTAACTCGCGTCCCGACGTGGTGAAACTACTCGTCCGACATGACTCTGGTAACTGTCTGTGAATCTGGTCTGCGTTTCGCGTCCCGATTTGGCTGACCCCTTAATGTCGCGACTGAATACCTGCTCATCCTGGGGTGGCGGTACCGAACTTCCGCGCCACATGCTACTCATTGCTTCGATTGATGGACGTGGCCGGGTTCCGATCTCCCGGCTGACCTCTCTCTGTGTGGTACTGACGAACTCTCGAACTAACCTCTCTGTGCAATAATTTTCAACCCTTCCTACCGGCCCCGCAAAGAGGCTTATATCCTTTCTAGCCTCTCTCCCTAATTTCCGACATGTGTCCCCTTGTTGGGACGAGGTGGGAGGTGGGAGGAAGCAGTACAATGCACTTCAAAAACGTGCATGGTTCCCTGAACGGTGGAGGGGGGGGGGGAAGATGGTTCGAAACTTTTTCCAAGCTTGTCAGCTATTTCTCGGTGCGTGTTTTCAACTTCAGGCATCATACGCCTGCCTATCTCGTGATTTCTCGGCATTACGAATTTCACTTGGCTTGCTCGGGGTTAGGAGGTGGGTGGGAAGGAAGCCTGCGTGGCAGCGACACGTGTAAGGCCTGCACGTGCTCCTACCTTGGCTTGACCTTTCTCTGCGGTGATTACGACTGACACGTGTCTCTCTACACTGGTTTAAGCTGGCGGGGGGGGGTGTTGTTTGGTGACAGCGCCACTCTAAATAATACTCCTAATTACGCCACGCGTCACAGTGTTGTTGCCAAAGCTCAACCAGCAGTACAGGATGTGTTTACTCAGACAGTCAATGTAGCTACTCAGACAGAAGTGTCTAAGAGTGCACCAAAGTCACAGCGAATTCTGCCAACCTGGACCTCAACTGTTGGTATACAGTGTAGGCCAGCTGAGAAGAAACCGTTGAAACATCCTGTCGTTGCTAAATCTAAGCAGCAAACTACTGCAAAAAAAATTGACAAGCCAAAGAATCCATTTCTTACATCCTTTTCTGCAAGTGAACCTGATAGACAGGGTTACACTATCAACTCGCCACAACGCCAGCCTGTCTCTCCTGACCCAGAAGCCGAGATGACGGCTGACACCGATTCGAAAAACACTGGTGAAAGCTCGGCTTTAAGCCAGTAATCTACAAACATAGGGGGATATTGAAGTAATTGTTTCCGCATGCTTCCTTTCCATAAATCAAGTCTCTCATACAATGGAACTGTTAAGGTAACTTTCATAACCTTGAAGAACTGAAACAGTTCCAAGTGTCCCTTACCCCTGTAGTCATTTGCCTTCAGGAAACACACTTTCGTCCCACCGATATTGCCACCATTCGAGATCACACATTTTACCGCCTCGATTACTTGTTGATGGACCATGCCTGTGGAGGTGTTTGTCTTATAGTGAGGGATTCTATTTACCACAAAACTTTTGCCTTTCATACTACTCTGCAGGCAGTGGGAGTCAGGGTGTTCCTCTGTGTGTTTGTCCCTATTTGCAGCATCTATGTACCCCACACCAGCATGTCTGCTTAGCTGACTTTGAGGAGCTTTCATCTTAGCTCCCACTTCCATTTCTGGTCATTTCAAATTTAAAGCTCACAATCAGATATGGGGTTCTGACCACAGGGATGGCCGGGGTCGTGTAGTTGAGTTGTGGCTCACCAGTTCTGATATTGCCCTGTTAAACACTGGTACTCCTACACACCTCACAACTCACACTGGCACTTTGTCCTATTTAGATCATTCATTTTGTAGTCCAGCTTATGGTCACTCACTTTGATTGGTCTGTTTATCCAGATCTCTGTGGAAGTGACAATTACTCAATCATATTGCATCATGTGTTGTTTACTGCCCCACCCATACCACCTCGGTGAGTGCTTAAGAGAATGCTCTCGGCTCGTTTCCAGCGTTCCCTCCAGTTCACTGCTGAGTGAGTCAATGAGTGACGAGGTTTGTCTTGATGTGAACATCGCACTGGAACTATTTAACTCTATCGTAGTGTCAGCTGGGGATGCTGCCATCCCCCAATCTTTACCTCATGGTCGTAGGCGTGTTCCTTGGTAACGCGACGAATGCAGGGAAGCTGTCTGCGCCTGCCGATGTGCGCTCAGATGCTTTAATGCTCACCCCACTTAAGCTAACCTACTAGAGATCTCCTGCATATGTCGGGCTCGGGCATGACATGTCATCAAGGACAGCTGGTGGAAATCCAGGAGGGACTTCATTTCATCGCTGTCAGTACATGCTACCAGTAAGTCTATCTGGGACAGTGTTCACAAGCTGTGCGGGCAATCTCTCAGCACATGGGCTCCTCTCATTCAGGTCAATAACAATAGTGTTACTGAGGGCACCAACATAGCATATTTGTTAGGTCACTATTTTGTGGATGTTTCAAGCAGTGCACATTACACTCCCTCATTTCGAGCCATCAAAGAGATATGTGAGACAGTGGGTGTCCACTTTGGCTGCTTGGGTGAGGAAAACTGCAACCAGCCTTTCACCCTTCTTGAGTTTGAGCAGTCTTTATCATGCCCGAAACACACATCTGTTGTGCCCGACAATATCCATTATGCTCGGTTGCAGCACCTCCCACTCGACGGGAAACTGTTTTTGCTGAGGCTCTTTAATAACATTTGGAGTTCTGGTGTTTTCCTCTTGAAGTGGTGCAAGGCAACCCTTGTGCCAATCTTGAAGCCAGGGATATTTCCAGCTATCGACAAATTTCCCTCACCAGCTGTGTTTGTAAGAACATGGAGCATATGGTTAATGTTCATCTGGTATACTGCCTCTTCAGTGAGGTTACCGCCAAAATCATTCTGTGGTGGATCATTTGGTCAGATGGAGGCTGCCATACACACCGTGTTTTTGAGAGGGGGCAGCACCTACTTTTCTGTCTTCATTGACCTGGAGAAGGTGTACAACACAACATGGCAACATGGTATCTTACGACAGCTGTTCGCTTGTTGATTCATGGACATTTCACTTGTTTTATACGGAAATTAATGGCCTTCCATACCTTCAGAGTTCACAATGGTGCTCCCTATTCTCGGGAGTTCATTCAGGAGAATGGTGTGCCACAAGGGAGTATTTTGAATATCACTAAATTTGGCATCGTCATCAATGGAATTGTGTCTGCCGTTCGACCACCTGTGGAATGTGTGCTGTATGGGGATGACTTCACAATTTTCTGCCGTGCTGCATCTCTGTGCATCGCAGAATGTCAAATCCAGCTGGCCGTCCATCGCCTTGGCTACTAGGTTTACAGCTGTTGTTTCACATATTTCACCGCCAAGATACAGGTGGTCCACTTTTATAGAAAATATGACATTTTTCCTTCTCCTAAGGTGCTTTTGTACAAATCTGTTTTGCCTGTTTCCAATACTGTCATATTTCTAGCCCTCTTGTTTGATTGTAAACTCTCTTAGAGTCGTCATATCAGCCCCTGAAATCCTGCCGTGTAAGAGACCTGAATCTTTTGAAAACGTTGGGTGGTCCTGACTGGAGTGCTGACGCAATCGCTCTTCTGCAGCTGTATCAGGCTCTGGACCATAGCAAACTAGACTATGTCAGTATCGTTAATTCTTCTACTCGGCCATCTGTGCCAATACCGTTAGTGAGTGTTCACCATGCTGATATTCGCATTGCAACTAGGGCTTTGTGCACTAGCCCGGTCGTCAGTCTTTTTGCAGTGGTTGGTAAACCTCCTCTCCACTACAGGCGTGACCAACTGCTGCTTTGGTATGGGGTGCAGGTTGGTTGGGACTCTTGGCACTTACAACACACTCCTTTCCCCATTCGTCCCATGAACGGCTATACTCCGCTAGGCCATGTTCTCCTCAGCCAGCATCTGTCTGCTTTGCACATGCCCTGGAGCAGTTTGACTTACCCCTGTGTGTGTTGCATTTGCCTCGCCGTGAGAAGTCATGGCTGACCACATAGGTTGAGATTCACCTCCACCTGGCGGAATTTCCCAAGATGACCACTGCTCATGTTGTTTACAAGGGTCTTTTCATTGATCTTACGTCTTTTGTGTTCCTTGTTTTTATTTGCTTTTTCACTGATGGTACTATATTGGATATCTCTACTGCATGGCAATCTGTCTCCACAACTCACCCGCTTCTTTCCATGATCCTGGAGAAGCCAGCCGGGGCTGTGCGTATTGGTGTTCAAGTTGTCGTCCTGTGGGTTCTAGGGCTCGTGGGGATCCCTGGCATTGAAGCAGCGGATATACCGGCTAAGGAGGCATGCAGTCTTCCACCTTGCGATCCTTGTGTCCCTGTGTACGATGTGCAGCATGCAGTCCGTGGCCTTGTCTGGCATGCGTGGTAGTGGGAGTTGACTTCTTTCCCACTGCCCAACAAATTACGGGCCATCTCTGACTTTCCTGTTTGCAATCGTCCTGATGTTTCATGTACCCGCAGGTAAGATATTGTGCTTTCTCACCTTTGCATCGGGCATACTTGTCTGACACACAAGTATCTGCTTCGTGGCGAACCCCCTCCTGAGTGTGCTACCTGTGGCATTCCCTTGACTGCCCGGCACATTCTGGTACAGTATCACACGTATGACCAGGCTTGTCACACTTTTAATGTTCGTAACGACCTACGGCGAATGCTGTGTGATGGGAGTACATCCTTGAGCAGCGTATTCCCATTTTTACGGCAATGCGTCTTTTTAATGTGTTGCTTTTTGTTTATTGTTCCTGCATTGTTGCTCCTCTGGAGTATTTGTTCGTTTCAGTGTGTTGGTTTTGTGTCTGTAGTTTCACCTCTTGTGGAAGTTTATAATATTTTTTCCCCTGACTTTTGTTTTTGTCTCCTGTAAAGGTCTTTATCTGTTTTTGCCTACTGTGGAGGTTTTTATCTGTTTTTCCTGTGGATGATTTTCTTTGTTTTTCACCAGTTTTCCTTTTTGCCTCCTGTGGAGGTTTTTAATGTGTTTTACACATAACATTCATGTGGGTGTTAATGACCCCGCTGTATAACACCCCTCAATCCGTTTCACTCATTCTAAAGGCCAGTATATCCTACAAGTAAGTAAGGTAATGAAGAAAAATTTTACTGTTCCCTCTCCTATTTCAATATTCATTTTGACCTTTGGCATCTATAATGTGCCAACAGTCTTGAAAGTTGAATATATGTACGTTCTCTTGGAGTTCTCTACTCCTGCACCACTTTGTAGCTGTAATTGTTACCAATAGAGCAACTCATTGACAAATTGCAACAACCTTGCAGTGTACTGAATTACACAAAGCAACTGCATTTTGACACAAGCTAGTGCAATATAGATCACCAAGGTGTGCTCCAAGCAAGGTCACCTTTTTCAGATGCAGGATTTACGCCTATTATACCAGATGAATAGGGTATCAAAACAATTTAAGCTACTGAAAAGGGGTTATATGGGGAGGCACACTGTTGTGTGACGGGCTTAATCTGTAGGTAATGTGTAGTGATGTGTGTATAGTGGAAGGAAAACACACTAGACTAATTTTTAAAAAAAATATGCACAGTAGTGCACAGCAAAATAAGTACATTAAAACCTTACTTGCTAACAAAACCATTTCCAACTGTAGTCATCGGCCGCCAGGCATATCTTCAGGGCACTCTACACCAGATGCAGATGCACCGAACACATGTAGCACACGCCTCACGCGACCCTGCGTCTTGTGCGCACGTGACCAATGTCGGACTTCCGCTGGGCGAGGAATGAGGTCGGTTGACAAACGCTGCCCCCTTCCTTCCGTGCCATCATGACCAAGAGCGCACAGGGCCAAACCCCGTGAGACCTCAAGTACGGGGTGGGGCTGCGCTAGGTGCTGTCAACTCAACGTGATGGTGGGTCACATCAGCACATAAACAAACACGGGTTCAGCTGTAAATAAATTCCGGTTAAGATGTGCAGGATCACAGTACTTAATAAGAAACTACGTAATTGTGCACGGTGAAAAACTAACGTATGTTAAGCCGTAACCAACAAATACAGTACTTTGATGAGCAATCAGCGGAAATGTAGTATTGTGAAAACAAATGCAAGTTAGAAGTAAACAAACTCAGGTCCAGATGTAAACAAACAAGGCACTTAAAGAGAAGTGTACTTAGTTGTCGCGTGGCGCAAACACAAGCTTTGAGTGAACACATTGGCCATGAACTGACTAGTTTTGCATGATGCACAAATAAACAAAAGATGGCACTGGTCAGGATCAAAATGATTGTGTAGCATTAGTAAGGAGCGAAATTATTATGTTTCATTAGACACAATCAACACACACAAATAAATACAATTCATGAATGTAGCAATTACTTACTTTGAGACAAAATAGACACAGCCCTATACAGTGACACACTGACTGACATGCGGTGAAAACACGCACAGCTGTAACGACACTAGAGCGATGGAACTAAACAATGGGTCATTCCAGGTGGCATATCATTCTGCAGATACACATGGCACTCACAACATGTTGACACACAGCTGGGACGAAGATGGGAAGGTGGCAGACACGATGCTACGACGTGAGGCTGGTGATGGACGGCGGCGGCACTGAAGCGTCGGCGAGGCATCCGGGGGGCTGATTACCGTGGAGAACAGAACAGCTGCAGGACCCCAGTGATGATGTAGTGTCTGAGAAATCTGTTACCCCGTGTGTGTGTGACTGTGGCCAGTCGGGCGATTGCTGCCTAAGAACAGGGATTCAGGGCAGGAGTTGGATGACTGCGTGGTTGGTAACCAGGAAACTCGCAGATCTGAAATTAAATTACATGGTGGACCCAAGCTGCCTCAGCCGACTCGAAGCGTGGGCGTGTTGAGTTATGAGTGAAGTATGAAGGTCCTGGGCTGTAGCCAAGGCTGTCGTGCATTCGTGGACGTCTCAGATGTTTGAACCTGACAGTGCAGGTGGGCGCATAGGTGCCCAGGACGGCAGAGGCATACCCGGTGACCCTAGTTGCGGCAGCAGGAAGACGTCTAGTGGAGTCATCATAGGCTGAGGCACCATCACCTGCAGCGCATTGTTGCCATGTCATGTCAGTAGTGGTCGTCTTGGTGCAAATGCGCCGATTGGACAGATGTTGGGACACCTCGGTGGAGGCAGTGCATGACACTCTGCATCACGTGGGCTGTTGACACACCTATGGAGTGTCAACTGCTAGGTAAAGCTTGACAGGTTGGGCGGTACCCAGAGGGACGCCCGGTGTCGTTCTGGAAGGTGGTCAGGCGAGGCATCTGACAGTATCAGCATCTCGTATGCAAGGTGAACTACCTCGGTTTGCTCTGCATTGGCAGGTGGTCAGCTTGCACCCACACCAGCATCTGGCGCAGGCACGCAGGGGCATGCATATGTGTCTTGTGAATCTGCGTCAGCAGGTAGCAGACCGTATCCTACAGGCGAGTGCAGGCCTCATGTATCCTCTGCTTCTCCCACTCCTGAGCTCGCCTCGGGAGGCAGACAGTCAGCATCGGGACGTCCTGGGTGGCAACTAGCGGAGGCATCAGGATGCCCTTTGTGGCGTCTGGAGATGGCATCAGGTTAGACACGTAAGGTGTCTCTTCCACCAGTCATACCCACATGTCGGCGGGGACGCTGAACATGAGCAGCACGGGCGGGATAAGAATGGCCGGGAGTGACGTCTTGGCGAGGCACTTGGCATCTCTGGTTTGGTTGGTACTGCAGGCGGATGTGGTGCCTGCACTGCGATGTTGGCCAGTCCGCGCTTGGCATCCAGTTCCGGCAGCACATTTGGAGGCGGCGTTGCGAACTTGACATCGGGTAATGGATGCCTGACATCTCCATGTTGTCTGTCAATGGCGAGTCATGTGCAGTCGCGTTAGTGGTAAGCTGCTTGCGGCCAGCCTCTGATTCAGTGATTGTGTGTGGAGGTGGTGTCTCGGTGCTTGGCATCTTGGGGGGATCTCAAGTTGGGGTGTTGGTTCTTCCGGAAACATCATGTCCGACACTTGTGCAACAACCTCTGTTGTAGCGGAGGCATGCAGTCTGCCACCCTGTGATCTTCGTGTCCCTGTGTGCGATGTGCTGCATGCAGTCCATGGCCTTGTCTGGCATTCTTGGCAGCAGGAGTGAACTTCTCTCCCACTGTCTAACAAGTTACAAGCCCTCTTTGACTTGCCTGTTTGCACTCATCCTGATTTTCGTGCAACCGCAGGGAAGAATATGTGCTTTCTTGCCTTCATAACGGGCACACTTGTCTGACACACAAATATCTACTTCATGGTGTACGCCCTCCTGAGTGTGATGCCTGTGGCACTCACTTTACTGTCCGACACATTATGGTGGAATTTTGCAGGTATGACCAGCCTTGTGACACTTTTAATGTTCCTGACGACCTACGGCGAATGTTGTATGATGCGAATACGTCTGTGATGAGCGGCGTATTCCCATTTTTACATACGATGGGTCTTTTTAATATGTTGTGATTTGTTTTTGTTCTTGTGTTGTTGCTGCACAGGCATATTTGTTCCTGTTTTGTTTGTTTGTTTTGTGACTGTCCTTTTGCCTGCTGTGGAGCTTTTTAATATGTTTTAACCTGATTTCCTTGTTGCCACCTGTCTAGGTTTTTATTTTGTTTTTGAATTTAGTTTCCTTTTCACCACCTGTGGAGGTTTTTCACCATATTTGCTATGTACCTTTCCTGGGGGCATTAATGACCTTGTTGTAGAGTGCTCCCACAATTCCACTCACTCACTTGCTCACTCACTCTGTTATGGCAGAGAATGTCTGTTCCCCTGGAAACCACATTTAGTCCAGTTCTGTCTCTCTGGCCCGATCACACGTGTCCGTTTCGCGGTGCATTTGCCTGATTTGCGTGGCGCAGTCCGTTGGTTGCTATGCGCGGTTGATGGGATCAGCATCTTGTTCACACGTCATGGTGCAGGAGAAATCCGTACACCCAGAGCAGATGAAAATTGCTAGTCCGCTTGCCCTGACTTTCCCTGCTAATACACAGTTTCTGTTTTATACTGCACCACACATCACACACTGTCATATGACACACGTTTTCACACATGGAGATCAACAGTTCTTGCATGTAGCATGCATGCTCCGTCACTGAGTCACAAAGTTGGCAATACTTACTAGAGAGGTCGATGGAATGCAGCGCACACCATGGCAGCTCTACATGCACTCTGGAAGTAGTCCAAAATGGCTGTGAGTCGACCACGTGATGGCTCGTGCTTCTGCATGCACACAACATAACCTGTTCTCTATTCAAAGTACACCGTACCCACATTTCTTGAGGTGTTGATCGTAGTTGCCACACATTGCCAGGCGCCACATTGTTATCGGCGTCAATTAGGAGGCGGTAGATGGAAGTAAAGATACAGATGTAGTCCCAGTGCACATAGCAACACAGTGAGCATAAATTTTACTAGGGTCGTTATGTCACCATATGGCATAACAATTAATGCCAACACATTCATCTCCTCCGTTGTTGGCCACGGAGCATGCCACATGCAATTACAGGGATGCTGGTCACTTAAACATAGGAATTAAGTGCGACCACATGCATGTTGGATCCAGAGCCATCTGGCATTTATTACACAAATAATTAACAACAAAATGTGATGGGTGCTACAAAAACGCAAAAGCAGTATGATGAAGCAGCACAAAAGGCACTGCAGTGGTAAAACACAAGATACCTTGTGTGAACCAGTCCAAGGTATGTATCCTCTATCATATCAGAAGATAAATCTCTAAGGCGATATTGTTTAAGGGCCCTCTGCGTCAACAGAAGGGCCAGGCCTTCTGCGAGGGCAAGATAGAAAGGATTTCTGAAATTAATTAGCAGATAATATTACAAATCAGTGAAGGAAATTTGAGGCCCCCGCATGCCGCGCTGCACGCGTCCATGCTGCTTAAGCTTCAAGAAGACTCCGGATGGCCGTCAAAAGCAGGGTTACTAACCTGTGCCGGAAGTAGTCGCCCCATGCAGACTACATGCATTGAGAATGAAGCATGATTAAAATGGGATGAAAACACAACTATTCTAATCTACAAAGCATGCACAAGGAGTCAACAGCAAAATAAATACATCAAAAAACCTTACTTGCTAAAAAAAACATTTTTCACTGTTGTCGTTGGTTGTCTGCCTTAACTTGAGTGCACTCTACACCAGATGCAGGCCCCGTGGTGGCGGGGTTTCAGAATACCAACATTGTCACCCCGTGCTTGTCGCAAGAGGCAACTAATCGAGACGCGGTCAGGATCTGAAATTTATTTGGGCCATCATCTCATGCTACTTTCTTTGTCTCCTTCTCTTTTGTCATCTTTTCCTTTCCATCTCACCAGGTCCCGTCGCATCTTTCCTATCTCAAGTATTGTCTCAGACCAGGGTGTTGTCTTTCTTCCTAATGAGGGTCTGTCCTCATGAATGAGTGCTGCCTCCAAATTGTGTGACCATATGTGGTGCCTTTGTTAGTGACGGTATAGCCAACCCTTCTCATTGGCCCAGCAGGCAAATCTAGGTGCGGAGCTTGAATCCACATACATGTACACCCACGAAGCACCAATTGGTCCCTTCTTGTCAGAAGGGTTTGTCATGGCAGATTAGCCCATGCGCCTAGACCTGCTGGGAAGACGTGTTACCATTGTAGAGAGGAGGCTGGTGTAATCAACCGCAAGTCCCCTGAACTGGCACCATAAGGTGTCGTGTATATTAGGGAGCCTGGGATAATTGCCCCTGGTTTGCCTGGTGTACATGTAAGTGTGCTACTGGGACAAGAGTCCGATGACAGCTCGCGGTTGTGCTACGGGTGGATGGGTGATAACGGTGGGCAGTGATGAACACTGGGAGAACTCTGGACTTGTGGGACCTACGGGTACCCATGGGAAAGGACCTGCGGATTTTGATAATGACGGAAACCGTCCGTGCAGAGTTTCACTGCATGCTGTCTGCCGGTGGTATGGTTGATGGGGCGGTCGAACATGAGTAAACCCACTAGTGCCATGGCAAATAAGTGGGAGCACGGGCTTATCGGGTTGGCTCCGCCGGAGGTTTTCTCCTGTGGTCCGATCAATAGAAGTTGGACTTGTGCTGGCAGTGGTTAACTCCGTATACTGGAGGAGGTCTGGAGAGATTCCCCCTCTTAAAGAAAGACCGAGCGGTGAGTGTCCGGTAGTACTCCGGCCAGACCACATCTGAGTACGAGGGTCTCAGACCTTGTGGAAGGGTTCTCCTGGTAGAGCTTGTGTATCAAGTCGGGGAAAGGCTGTATGCTTGCTTATACCTGTGCTGAAGACTACTGATGGTTGTAAGTCACCTGCAGCTACTCTCATCTTGATTGATTTTTGGTGTGCGTGACCTCCCTTCCATTATCAAAGTAGGGTATGTCTCTGTTGTGGCGGAGGCATGCAGTCTGCCACCCTGCCTGTGATCTTCGTGTCCCTGTGTGCGATGTGCTGCATGCAGTCTGTGGCCTTGTCTGGAATACTTGGCAGCGGGAGTGGACTTCTTTCTCTTTGTCCAACAAGTTACGGACCATCTCCGACTTGCCTGTTTGCACTCATTCTGATTTTCATGCAACCACAGGGAAGAATATATGCTTTCTCGCCTTCGTATCGGGCACACTTGTGTGACACACAAATATCTACTTCGTGGTGAATCCCCTCCTGAGTGTGATGCCTGTGGCATTCCCTTGACTGTGCGGCACATTCTAGTGGAATGTTGCAGGTATCACCAGGTTCGTTGCAATTTTAATGTTCCTGACTACCTGCAGTGAATGTTGCGTGATGGGAATACGTCTGCGAATGGCGTATACCCATTTTTACATGCGACGGGTCTTTTTAATGTGTTGTGATTTGTTTATTTGTCCTTGTGTTGTTGCTCTACTGGAGTATTTGTTCCTGTTTTGTTTATTTGTCCTTGTGTTGTTGCTCTACTGGAGTATTTGTTCCTGTTTTGTTTATTTGTCCTTGTGTTGTTGCTCTACTGGAGTATTTGTTCCTGTTTTGTTTATTTGTCCTTGTGTTGTTGCTCTACTGGAGTATTTGTTCCTGTTTTGTTTATTTGTCCTTGTGTTGTTGCTCTACTGGAGTATTTGTTCCTGTTTTGTTTATTTGTCCTTGTGTTGTTGCTCTACTGGAGTATTTGTTCCTGTTTTGTTTATTTGTCCTTGTGTTGTTGCTCTACTGGAGTATTTGTTCCTGTTTTGTTTATTTGTCCTTGTGTTGTTGCTCTACTGGAGTATTTGTTCCTGTTTTGTTTATTTGTCCTTGTGTTGTTGCTCTACTGGAGTATTTGTTCCTGTTTTGTTTATTTGTCCTTGTGTTGTTGCTCTACTGGAGTATTTGTTCCTGTTTTGTTTATTTGTCCTTGTGTTGTTGCTCTACTGGAGTATTTGTTCCTGTTTTGTTTATTTGTCCTTGTGTTGTTGCTCTACTGGAGTATTTGTTCCTGTTTTGTTTATTTGTCCTTGTGTTGTTGCTCTACTGGAGTATTTGTTCCTGTTTTGTTTATTTGTCCTTGTGTTGTTGCTCTACTGGAGTATTTGTTCCTGTTTTGTTTATTTGTCCTTGTGTTGTTGCTCTACTGGAGTATTTGTTCCTGTTTTGTTTATTTGTCCTTGTGTTGTTGCTCTACTGGAGTATTTGTTCCTGTTTTGTTTATTTGTCCTTGTGTTGTTGCTCTACTGGAGTATTTGTTCCTGTTTTGTTTATTTGTCCTTGTGTTGTTGCTCTACTGGAGTATTTGTTCCTGTTTTGTTTATTTGTCCTTGTGTTGTTGCTCTACTGGAGTATTTGTTCCTGTTTTGTTTATTTGTCCTTGTGTTGTTGCTCTACTGGAGTATTTGTTCCTGTTTTGTTTATTTGTTCGTATTGTGCTTTTTGCCTCCTGTGGAACTTTTTAATCTGTTTTTACCCGACTTTCGTTTTTACCTCCTGTAGATTTTTCAATCTGTTTTTCTCTGACTTTCGTTTTTGTCTCCTATGGAATTTTTTATCTGATTTTACCCAACTTTTCTTTTTGCCTCCTGTGAAAGTTTTTAATGTGTTTTAGACTAAATATTCGTGTTTCGAATACACTACAATCCTGCTCACTCACTCACCTCTATATTGTATTTATGTTTTTTATAAACAGTAAATATTTTTCGGAAGTTTTCACTTTACAGTGTATTAACAAATAGGAAGAATGAAAACAAAAATGAGTTATAAATATGTGTGTTTTTTTTTATAAAGATACCCTAAAGTATATCTTTAAATATGTATTTGCCCATGCCAAAGATCAGCAGCCTTTCACATCGGTGACTCATTTATAAAACAATACTAAATATCAGTGCCTACTATAGTAGTTTAAATGCTAATAAATGTTTCCTATTTTTCAGGATATTAACTTGGTTTCTGAAGGAACTGGAGAAACTTACATATATAGCGGCTCCAGAAATTTTCCAGTATCTTTTTTACGGGTAAGTTGAAATGGCTTTATGTCATGGCTTTCTCACATTTCTGTATTACATTCTGTATTACTGTAAATAATTTTGCAGGTATTTTTCATTTATTTTTTATTCATTGCTCAGCAATCTAAGAAACCTAACATACTTTAAGATTTCCATTTATGTTCTGCAAAATGTTATGTACAGTAACATGCTATTTGTATGTATAAAGTGTATATTAACTCTACCGACAAACTTCGACAGGTCATTCCGCATCAAAAAATATGTTGAAAATATATATATATATATATAATAATATGGTCTATTCTGGAAGGGTTTAACCACACTCGAAAGTGTAGCTAAAGCTGATGTTTATTGCTCATAACACAGCCAGAATGAAAGACAAAGCCCTGAGTTCTTGGATAATGCATTATTGAATGGCATGCAGTTATCAACCCCCTTCTATAAAAACAGATGTGATGTTTTCCAGGTAGAAGAATAAAACTGGCCTTGCTCAGAATGTGCAATTTGCCCCTTTTTTGCCCTTGTGTACACTTTGGTGTTCCACTGGGGCAGGGGTGGATCAAGTGTTGGGTTCTAGGGGGGACGATGGCTTAGAAAGTATAAACATATGTGCTGATTAAAAACTATTTACATTTTTAAGTTTTTGAGTCTACATGTCTTTATAATTATGTTGGCTCTTGAAACACAGACTTTAATTTAATTGAACCACAAGCTAAATTACACAAAAAAATGTTCATACAAGTTTACTGATAAAATTACACATTTATTTGAAAACTAGTACTGTAATCCACTATGTCTACTCATTCACCTAGCCACTTTAAACCATGTTTTACTATTTAAAAATATGTTATTTTACTTTATGGAACTTGGTATTATCACTTATAAGACAAACTCCAACTTTCTGTTCTTCATTTTTGAAAAACGTTCGATAATTTTCTCAGGGTCGACATGTATATTGAGGTGTGTGTGAAGAAGCGCAAGCCCAGTGAGCCTTTCTTTTGCCATTCGGGTGCGCAGCCACAATCTCAGATGGCCAAGTGTTGAAAAGCTTTGTCCTGCTGTCGCAACACTCACTGGGAGGGTGACCAACACCTTAATCAGCAGACAAATTCCAGTATACAAATGTTCACTGCATTGTTTTAATGCCTGTATTGCAGTTCAAGGTATTGGTAACTTTTCACTTTGTCGCCTTTGCCAGTTTTCTCGCCATACCTTGAACTCTCCAATTAAGCTAGATGCACTATTTCCAAGAAAACGTGTAGAGTTGGGCTAGTTTGGACATACCCTTAAACGTTTTCTGTAGAAGGGTTTTCTACTATAATAGAAGGCACCAGAAGATTAAAGTCGAAGACTTTTAATGTCTCTTCTGGTAATCTGTCTTGAAGATTTGTTACAAGGTGACCTAATAAAGGCACAAAAATTTGCTTTACGGTAGTATTCCTCAGCTGAGCTTGTAGGAAAGTTTGACCGGAAGGTTTACTGAACTGCTGTCCGATGCATTTGTATTTCAGTACCTAATTCATGTGCAATATTCACAGCTTTGACAAACAAACCAGAAAAACGAATGTCGGAAGTATTCTGGTAATATTTGAGAACACTTATTGTATCACACAGTGCAGCACATGCATTCTTCAGGTTAAGGGATGATGCCTGCAAAACTAAGCAGAGAAGTCATGTGACAGAAAGAATGTCACTAAGACAGGCCATAGATACAACAAAGCCTGCATCAGTTGTTAATTTTAGTAAGGAAAATGCTTCTCATGATGAGCTTGAATCTTTCCATTTTGATATTTCCTGAAGAGCTTTGACAATTTTCTGAGCAGATTCCTGAAACTGAATAATACCATTGTGTTTCTCGACCCACCGTGTCTCGCAAAGACCACAGAAAGCTTTCCCAAGGTGTTTCTTCAACAACATAGCTCTCTTGGAGGAAGCATTAGAGAATTTTATAATTCTTTTCATTGTCGAGACTGTATTTCTGATGAACACGACTTTCGAGGTTTTCAGAACAGAATTCTTAAGTGGATGGTTGGTGCAAGGGCATCTCTTTGCATTGGGACAACTTTTGATGATCTCTTGAACTGCTCCCTTTACATCTGATGTCATGATAGAGCAGTTATCTGTCCCAATCCCAACACAGTTTTCCAGGAGTAGATTGTAACATTTCAGCAGATCAACTACACAGTGGCCCAATGCAACCCCAGTGAGACTTTGCTCACCGTTTTCTTCATCTTCTTTGCGAATGGAATTATAAGCATATATAAGTGCCAAAAAGTCCTCTCTTCTTCCCCTTTGTGAATGTACCTTAAGCTTACGCTCAGTTGTTCAATATGTGCTGCATCTGTGGTCTCATCAAATAATATTGCATACAAACCAGCATTTCTTGCTCTACTCAGTATTACATTTTGAATTTCTTCTTCACAGCACTCAATCATTGTTTTGTGATTATTTGCTGATGTATGTAGCTTTTCAAGATGCAGTTTTCAAATGCTTATTCAAAAGCTCATCACCAGCTGAAATTCTATAGCTCAGAGCCTGAAAATCCCCTTAATTTGCTAACAGCTCTTCCCCAGTTAACTTTCCATCATCTCTGTGTCCTCGCAAGGGAATATTTTGACGACTGCAAAGAATTACTATTTCAATAATAGAATGCAGCCTACTTCAATTCCCCATAACCTGCACCATGCACTGGAAACGTAACTGGTTTGCAGCATCTAAGTGTGGTTTGGTATAATTAAATAGGAAGTCTTGACCAGCTTGTACTGCGTTTACATGATATTTTCTGGATGCAGGCAAAGTGAGAGCATCATCTTTGCCAGTCAACTTTCCAAATGATGTAAGTGGTGTTTTGACAAATGTATTGAGAACAGAATTTGACTGGCAGCCACCTGTTTCGCTTGCAAACAGCACACAGTAGGTACTTACAATATAAGCCTCTATGAACATCTGAAAGAACTAACCAGTGATGGTCATTCAAATGTCATTTTTTGGAAGTGTCTGCATTCTACTTTGCCTTGTTTATTGTGAATGGAAAAGGGGAATGAGTAGTCACTGGATGGTTGCCATGGATCCTGAAGTAGCATACGCTTCATATAGTCATCCAGCATTGTCATCTTTCCCACATATAATCTTATATCTTCTTTTGAACAAGTAGAACCTGTTAATGTGGACGCTTTGTTTTCAGCTGGTAATAAGGGCACTTCAGATTGAGATGTCAGACATTCACTGTACGTGGTACAAGATGATGAAGCATTACCAAGTGTATCATCAGCTGATGACTTGAAAAATGTGGGAGAAGGTGATAGATGTAGATGTTTGGTGTAATTTTTCTGAGTAGTTTCAGAATTTGTGTGTTCACTCGCAGTTTTTTCTGAAACTTTAGTTCCTGTTTCAGGCTCCTCAATTAAAGGTAAATTATTTTCCAAAGAATGAACTTCGGTTTTCGTATTCTTCGTAAAATAAGAAACAATACTTCTTGTTGCTGACCGTTTCATACCTCTACTCGTTGAGTGTTTCTCCTGCACCAGAAAGTGACATGTAAATGCAATTAAAAGAAGCCAGGATGAAGAATATTTGTGTAGTAATAAAATATTGAAAAATATTTCATTTAGTATTTTGAGCAATTTGCTAGAAGATATAATAAAAAAGTAAATGTTAATTATTAATTTAAGGTAACATTTAGAAAAAATAACAATTGTAACGGGGAACATCTGTCGCCATCTTGGATTTCTAATTAATTGTATCGTATAGTGAGTTTCAATTTCACAAGGTCTTGTGCAATTCACAACTTGTGTCATGTGAAAGGTGCTTAAATATTGACTAAGATAAGTCATAGAACATTAATCGGTAGACAGTTTTAATAAAGTTAGCATTAATCAAACACTTTTATTAATTTGCCCGTGTGTAATCATTGAGAGTGAATTATTATTAGTTCCTAGTTACATTTACAGATAAGATAACATTGACAGCAGAGAAACATTAACAATTTTAGTAAATTTACCAAAATATATATTATGCCAAATATGCCAATTTTTTGCAAAATAAATCTGAAACCATTAGTTAAACTTAAGGCATCAGATGTTGTCCTTAATGATTTACAACCCAAAAATTTTTATCAACTATCCTTTACCTCCTTTGATAAGCATGGCAGTAGTTTTTTCAAAGCAGATTCAATTATTTCTAGTTATTTTGTGGCAAATTTTTTATAATCGTAACCTAAGGACTATAGGCTACTTTTCCTGTGATATTTTATTCATATTTGTGGAAATTGTGGAATCTAGGAAGTTCTGTTTTATGTTACGGAGACAATCAATCAATTTAATTATCTATTTTACGAAACACGTTTGCATTCTAATGTAAAAATTACGCTGTGCTACAAATGCTTGCAACTAAATTGCAACCAGTACTGTCAAGAAAATACGACTGTCAAAATAATAAGTGACAAAGAAGTAGTAGCTCAGACAGATGAAAACACTTGCGTACTCACAAAATTTACATTTTGTTGTAAAGTTACAGAGGCTGTGTTCGAATGTACGCAATGTGGCACAACAAATTGTAGCCATTCAGTAATGATGCAGCTGGCTGTGACCGACGTGAAAATTTTAATTTTAAAACTATTTAACACTAATTCCCAATTTTTCTGCAGTGTCCAATCTGTGCCATGTTCACATCAAGAGGTTCTTCAGCAGTGAAGAACGCTGCAAACGAGCCTAGTCTGCTTTAAGTACCCACTAAGGTGATATGGATAGGGCAGCAAATGACACATGATCCAATATTATTGGGTAATGGTCACTTCCATAGATATCTGGGTAAAGAGACCAATTGACGTGGGTGATGAAAGCTGGGCTACAGAAAGAAATATCAATACAGGACAAAGTGCCGGAATGGGTTGTGAAGTGTGTAGGTGTTCCAGTGTTCAAGAGAGCAATAGTAGAACTGGTGAACCACAACTTGACTACACAACCTCGGCCATCCCTGTGGTCAGAACCCCATATCTGATTGTGAGCATTAACTTCACCAGTGATCAAAAATGGAGGTTGGAACTGAGATGAAAGCTTCTCAGAGTCAACTAAGCTGACTTGCTGGTGTGTGGGTTCATAAATGCTACAAAAAGTGACAAACACACTGAGGTACACCCTGATCGCCACTGCCTTCTGAGCAAAGGGCAACAGCTTCATGATAAACACAATCTTTCACCACAAGACCGACACCGCCACAGGCATGGCCCGTCAACATGTTATCATGGCGGTAAACCGTGTGACCTTGAAGAGAGACAGTATCAGTGGGACAAAAGTGTGTTTGCTGAAGACAAATGAATATAGGGATGAGGAACACTAGGAGCAGTTTCAGTTCTTCAAGGTTATAAAAGTATCCTCAGCAGTTACACTATATGATGGACAAAATGCACTGAAAAAAAGTGTGTGGAATCAATTACTGGTGCAAAGCCTCCTGAGCTTTCGCAGTGTTTTGCGTATCAACATTAACCACCATCTTGGCTTCTGGCTCCGGAGAGACAGGCTGGCTTTGCGGTGAGTTGATGGTGTGATCCTGCGTATCGGGTTCACATGCAGAAAGGGATGTAAGAGATGGAGTCTTTAGCTTGTCAATTTTTTTTTTGAGATGGTGGGTGTCCACTTTGGCAACTCAGGTGAGGAGAACTACAACCACCCTTTCACCCCTCTTGAATTAGCGTAGTCTTTACTGCACTCGAATCATACATCTGTTGGCACCGACAAAATCCATTATGCTGTGTGGAAACACCTCCCATTTACAAGAAACTGTTTTTGCTGAGAATCTTTAATAACATTTGAACCTCTGGTGTGTTCCCCTCAAAGTGGTGCGAGTCAAACTTTCTACAAATGTTTAAACCGAAGGAGTGTCAAAGCTGATGTTTCCAGCGATCGCATTATTTCCCTCACCAGCTGTGTCTGGAAGACCATGGAGCGTATGGTTATTGCGCTTCTCTTATACTGCCTTGAGACGTGGCAGCTTTTATCACCTCTTCAATGTGGTTTCCACCAAAATCATTCTACGGTAGATCATTTGGTCAGCTTTGAGGCTGCCATGCAGACCTCATTTTTGCGAGGGCAGCACCTCCTTGCTGTTTTCTTTGACCTGGAGAAGGCATACGACACAAGAAGGCGACAAGGTATCTTTAAACAATTGTCCACTAGGAGTTGTTCTGGACATCTCCCTGGTTTCATACAGAAACTGTACCTTTACAGTTTGTAATGGTGCTTCCTATTCTCGGGAGTTCATTCAGGAGAATGGTGTGCCATAATGGAGCATTTTTAGTATCACTCTGTTTGCCGTTAGTATCTATGGCNATTATATTTCCTTCTGTACCTTTACAGTTTGTAATGGTGCTTCCTATTCTCAGGAGTTCATTCAGGAGAATGGTGTGCCATAATGGAGCATTTTTAGTATCACTCTGTTTGCCGTTAGTATCTATGGCATTATGTCTGTTGTAAGATGACCTGTGGAATGTGCGCTTTACGTGGATGACTTAACCATTTTCTACCATGATGCATCTCTGTGCATGACAGAACTGCAGGTCCAGCCTGCCATCCTCCACCAAGACCTAGCTGGTTTACTTCTGTAGGAAACTTGGCATTTTTCCTTCTTTCGAGGTGCTTTTGTACAGCTCTATTTTGCCAGTTCCCAATGCTGTTAATTTTCTAGGCCTCTTGTTTGATTCTAAACACTCTTGGAGGAGTCATATTCAGTCCCTGAAGTATCGCTGTGTAAGGGACCTGAATCTTTTGAGATGTTGAATGATCGTGACTGGAGTGTTGATATAGTCATCCTTCTTCGGCTGTATCGTAACTTGGTCCGTAGCAAACTAGACTATGAGAGTGTCGTTTATTCTTCTGCTCAACCGTCTCTGTTGAAACCTTTAGCAAGTGTTCACCGCTGCTATCCATATTGCGACTGGGGTTTTTTTGCAGGAGCTCTGTTATCAGTATTCATGCAGTGTCTGGTGAACCTCGTCTCCACTACAGGCGTGACCAACTGCTTCTATCTTGTGCGGATGCAAGTGCGTTCNTGCAGTGTCTGGTGAACCTCGTCTCCACTACAGGCGTGACCAACTGCTTCTATCTTGTGCGGATGCAAGTGCGTTCCGACTCCTCACCTTCACCATACTGCTTTTCTCCATCTGCCCCATAAACTGCTGTACTCCGCTAGGCCATGTTTTTCTTGGCCAGCATCTGTCCAATTTGCACATGCCCTGGAGCTGTATGACTTGCTNTTCACCATACTGCTTTTCTCCATCTGCCCCATAAACTGCTGTACTCCGCTAGGCCATGTTTTTCTTGGCCAGCATCTGTCCAATTTGCACATGCCCTGGAGCTGTATGACTTGCTGGTAATTATTAAGATTAGGGGCTTTTTGAAAAACACAAAAAAAATTCAAAATTATGATATATTTCTACTCTACTAATCACTTAGAACACGAATATACTAGGGGCGTAGCTTTAAAATAAGTACAACATATTTAAACAAATGTAACAAATTTCCGTTATGTGCGAGCCGTTCAGCCGGTGTGTTTATGTCGACGTTTCTGAACGAAACGTCCTAGACCAACAAAAATGCATTATTGGGTTCTGCACAGCTTACCTTGTTCATATTCAAGAGGGCGTAATGTTAAAATAAGTAGAACATATTTTAAAAAAATTGTGAAATGTACAATCAGTTTGCCTGGTTTGTTTACGTCTATTAACATCTACTGCCATTATTAGTAGCCGCGCATTGCTGATTCCACGCTACCTAGCAGCCACGGATGTAATTACAGGCATTTTAACCGTCAATTTAAAAAACATCAGTCGCCATTGCGTCTTTGCTGGGTCTAGTTCTGACGGATTTAAAAACGGAGAAAGCAATAAGCAGTGCTTCTGTGCATTATATTTTACTGTAAACGAGTGTTTCATTGTGTTATATTCTGCTGAAAACTAGTGATTCAGTGCGTTATATTCGCATACGTGGCGGATTTGTGGAACACGGTGTTTCGTCGAATGAGGTAAGGTTGAATTGGCCATTGACAGAGGAATTATATCAGGTGAGTAAATTGATATTCTTTTGGTGTGTTTTACGGTTCCTTTAAATCTCTACAATCGTAAATTCGTAGTTTAGTGTAAAACCCAAAAAAACCTAGGTTATTGTAAAACCCTACAATCGTAGGTTAGTGTAAAACCCTAAAATCCTACATTAGTTTAAAACCCTACAATCCTACGTTAGTGTAAAACCCTAAAATACTATGTTACTTTAAAACCCTACAATCCTAGGTTAGTTTAAAACCCAAAAACCTAGGTTAGTGTAAAACCCTACAATCATAGGTTAGTGTAAAACCCTAAAATACTATGTTACTTTAAAACCCTTGAATCCTAGGTTAGTTTAAAACCCTACAATGCTAGGTTAGTGTAAAACCCTAAACTCCTACGTTAGTTTAAAACCCTATAATCCTAGGTTAGTTTAAAAATGTAAAATAGTGATTCACCCATTGTGGGGTTAGGTTCTGTTACGTAAGGTGGGCACATATTAAGAAATTAGTCGTACGTTAATGCCCCTCGTATATTCGTGTTCTGCATCATTAGTAGAGTGGAAATATACAATTTTCCATGCATTTTTTTTTTTTACAGAAAAGCCTTTAAACTTAATAATTACCGACTTGCCTTTGTATGTGTTGCCTTTGGTTTGCCATGAACAGCCATGACTAACAACACTGATTGATGTGCGCCATGACCTAGCGGAATTTCCTAAAATGACCACTCCTCCTATTGTTAAAAATGGCCTTCTCCTTTATGTTGAGCCTTTTGTGTTCAATGGTTTTATTGGATTTTACACTGATGGTTCCAAATCATATATCTTAACTGGGTATGCCTTTTATCACTGATGTTTGTCCATATCTTTTTGGACTACATCCATCTTACAGTATTTTAACTGCAGAGATTTTTATTATTTCCAAGGCTCTTTGTTTTATCAGTATGGCGATTTACCGTAAATGCCTTGCATGCTCTGATTTTATGAGTGCTTTGATGACCATCCAATCTGGCTCTACAGTTCACCCCTCACCCACTTCTTTTCACGATTCGGGAGAAGCTGGCAAGGTCTGTGCTTATTGATGTTCGCATAGTCTTCCTGTAGGTTCCATGGAATGTGAGCATTCCTGGAAATGAAACAATGGATATTGTGGCTAAGGAGGCATGCAGTCTGCCACCCTGTGATCCTCGTGTTCCTGTGTACTATGTGCTGTATGCAGTCCATGGCCTTGTCTGGCATGCTTGGCAACAGGAGTGGACTTCTCTCCCAGTGTCCAACAAAATACAGGCCATCTCTGACTTGCCTACTTGCAATCATCTGGATGTTTTATGTACCCACATGGAATATGATGTGCTTTCTGACCTTCGCGTCGAGCACACCTGTCTGACACACAAATATCTGCTTTGTGGTGAACTCCCTCCTGAGTGTATGCCTGTAGCACTCCCTTGACAGTCAGGCACATTCTGGTGGAGTGTCACAGGTGTGGTCAGGCTCGTCGCATTTTTAATGTTCCTGATGACTTACGGTGAATGCTGTGTGATGGGAGTACTTCTGTCAGCGGCGTATTCCCATTTTTATGTGCAATGTGTCTTTTTAATATGTTATGATTGTGTTGTTGCTATACTGGATTATTTGTTCCTGTTTTGTTTGTTTGTTTTGTGACTGTCATTTGCCTGCTGTGGAGCTTTTTAATCTGTTTTTACCCAATTTCCTTTTTGCCTACTGTGGAGCTTTTGATCTTATTGTACTTCAGTTACCTTTTCACCTCCTGTGAATGTTTTTTATCTGTTTTTGAATTACTTTACCTTTTCACATCCCGTGAAAGTTTTTCACTTTTATTTTATGTCACTTTACTGTGGACGTTAATTACCTCGTCATCAAGCACCCTTACAATTCCACTCACTCACTCTTTCACTCACTTGTGTGCTTTGATTCGATGAGTGACTTGGCAATTATCTGATGACTTGACAATTATCTGATGAGGCTTCACAGCTCATCCACCTCTTTTCATGATCCAGGAGAAGCTTGCAGGGTCTGTGCAGATAGGTTTTCATGTCGTCTTCGTGTGGGTTTCAGAGAATGTTGGCATTTCTGGCAATGAAACAGCGGATATAGTGGCTAAGGAGGCATGAAACCTTGCACTGTGCATCCCTCGTGTCCCTGTGTGTTATGTGCGACATGCAGCCCGTCACCTTGTCAGGCATGCTTAGCAACGAGTGTGGCCTTCTCTATTGCTGTCGAACAAGTTATGGGTCATCTCAGACTGGCCTGTTTGCACTTGCCCTGGTGTTTTATGCACTGGCAGGGAAGATGTTTTGCTTTCTCGACTTTGATTCAGGCACACTTGTCTGACACACAAATATCTGCTTCGTGATGAACCCCCTCCTGAGTGTGATGCCTGTAGCACTCCCTTGACTGTCCGGCACATTGGGGTGGAGTGTCTCAGGTATCACCGGACTCGTCATACTTTTAAAGTTCCTAATGACCTACAGTGAATTCTGTGTGATGGAAGTATGTCTGTGTGCGGCATACTCCCTTTGTTATGTGAGACAATCCTTTTTAATGCATTGTGATTGGTTTTTTTTTTGTGAAGATGTTCCCCTCTGGGGTATTCGTTCCTGTTTTGTGGCTGTCCTTTTGCTTTCTGTGGCGGTTTTTTAACTTTCCTTTTTGCCTCATGTGGAGGTTTTTATTCTGTTTTTGACCTACCTTTTCTGTGAACGTCAATGACCCTGTTGTCGATCGCTCCCACAATTCCACTCAATACTCACTCCTATTTTGACTGCGACTTGTCTTTTAAGGTGTTGTGATTTTTTTTTCATTGTTTTCCACTTAGTTGTATTTATTGTTCTTGTGTTGCTGTTTCTCTGGAGCAGTTTTGTTTTATTCATTTGTTTTGTGACTGTTCTTTTGCTTCCTATGCAGGTTTTTGTGAGTCTTTAATTTAATTTTTCTGTGGTCATTAATGACCCTGCTGTCGAGGCCCCATCGGGCCCCTACACTCCCATTCACTCACTAACTCACTCAAAAATGCAGTTTTAACACTTGAATATTGTTTAAGAATTTTTGTGTTGGTGTCTGAATTTAATTTTTGAATTATGATAGCTTAGGTCATTTATCACTTATCAGTAAAGTCATGTTATACAGCAAATAGTAGGATTGCAAGCTGAACAGTTGAATGCAATAGTGTTAAAACCAAAATTTTATGAAATGCTGAATGCAAATTGCAATAAAGGAAGTTTAAGACAGATTGAAACAATGCATTGATATTCTGTAGTTGGTAGACCTACGTACATCCACATTTGTGCTAAATAAGAACAGTATCGGCCTAGTGCCACCACCTGCACTTAAATGCAGTGCTAAAAGAACAAACTTTTTTAGTTATCAAAGTAATTATTGTATATGTTTTCTCAGTTTGATGCAGAACTTCATGCGTAGCTTAGAATCTTGTTGCCAATACACAACTTGCACTTTATTGACATGTTTTATTTATATTACTTTCCTGCAAGCTCAAAATAGTTTCTAGATAAGCAAAAGTAAATACTTGTCTTCCATCACTACTTTACATGTCCTTTGATGTTGTTGTTATTACTGTTAGTGTTTTCACAGTCAAGTAATATGCCATCGCTAGGCACCAAAGATGTTAGTTAGCCCATCATGAACTTGCCTAGAGCATTCTCTGGAAACACACACAACCAGCACAGCAGGTGGCAGCTGCTGCTGACAATGTGCCATCCAGTGTTGTATATCAATTACTATCAATATTTTGATTGTTGTGTTTGCTATTCCTTTACAATAGTAAAACTGTAATAATTAAGTGTCTAGAAAAATTAAAAGAAAATTTATTTATAAAAGGAGGGGAAAGTAACGATTACTGATATGTAAGAAGAATTAAGTCTCTTTCCCCATAAGTAGATTACAAGTAAAAATGACTCTCTCGCACATGTAATGAATTACAATTAAAAATTACTAATAAAATAATCTGCACACAGCAGTGACTTGTAATTCATTATGTTTTTTTATGGTACATTTCAAATGGCAACACTGCGTTTCGTCACTACTCCATGGCAGACTCGAGACCACGGAGGCATGTCGGTTACTTATGTCTGTTAATTGCTTATTAAATAAATCAGTGTATAACAAAGTGTTGTTTGCTTTACTTCTATTATTCTAACATGGTAGCAGAGCGTGGTTTGGAAGTGAACGAGTGAAATAGTATAGTGAAAATTCCGAAAAAAGAACAGTTTTGTTAACCATAATGGCGGCTAGAAATAGCGACATAAACATTCCAATTTTCGATGAAGCGGACTATTGTAATTGGAAATTACGAATCCTCAAGTTTTTACAGTTTAAGAAGTATAAGGATGTGGCAGTAAGTCCGAAAAAGAAGACTGATGATGACAAGAGGGATGACAGGGATGTCCAGGCAACAAATTACATTTATAGTGCCATATCGAATAAACAGCTGGAATACATAGGAGAGCTCGATACAGCTTATGAGATTTTCAAAAAATTTGACGAGATGTATCTAAAAAAAATCAACGGCATTGCAGATAGTGTGCCGACATAATCTGGAAACTATCAAATTAAAAAATTACTCAGAGGTTAACTTATTCTTCGACGACTTTGAGAAAGCTACAAACAAACTAAAACAAGCAGGAGCAATAGTATCGGAGCAGGAAAAGCTAAATTATATGTTGAAGGCGCTACCAGTTAATTACAGCCATATTGGTGATTTAATAGATGTTCTACCGGAGGGTGAGAGAACTGTGAACTATTTAAAAAGTAAAATAAAGTTAAAAAAGGCAGATAATGCGAGTGATAAATCAAATGATACATCAAATGTTTTTCAAGCGGAAGCCAGGTCATCAAATCAGAATAATTTAAATTGTTTTGGCTGNGGTGAGAGAACTGTGGACTATTTAAAAAGTAAAATAAAGTTAAAAAAGGCAGAGAATGCGAGTGACACATAAAATGATACATCAAATGTTTTTCAAGCGGAAGCCAGGTCATCAAATCAGAATAATTTAAATTGTTTTGGCTGTGGAAAGCCAGGACACTTTAGAAGAGATTGTCGTTCCAGAAATGTAAACCGTGGACGTGATTTTTCTAGTTACCGTGGACATGGATTATCCAGTTACCAAGGACGTGGATCATCCAGTTACCAAGGACGTGGATCAAAGAATATTAGAAATTTGCATAGAGGACGAGGGAATTATCATCAATGTAGTCATGAGAATCAAGGTAATAGTTTTCATACTACCATTGCAAACAATATGTACACAACAAGTGAAAATGACAAGCCAAAGAAAGCGCAAATAGAATGGTTACTCAATAGTGGTTGTACACACCATATTATAAACACTGATGAGTACTTTGATACTTGCGAGACATTGAAGAAACCTGTGAAAGTAAAAATTGGTGATGGAACAATATTAGAAGATACAAAAGTTGGTAATATTAATACTTGTTTGCTGGTGTATGGACAAAAATCGGAAGTGATGTTGACAAATGTTTTTCATGTAAAAGAAATGAAGGCAAACCTGTTAAGTTATTCAAGAATTACAGAACATTCAATTGTTTCAAGAAGGAGATTGTTAAAAATTTATAACACAAATGGAAAGGTTCTAGCAGTGGCAGTTAAAGATGAGAGACTGTATAAGATGAAAAGCTACATGATTGAAGAAAGAATGCAAGCGAATGTGGGTAAAAGACNTCTGACCTTCGCGTCGAGCACACCTGTCTGACACACAAATATCTGCTTTGTGATGAACCCCCTCCTGAGTGTGATGCCTGTAGCACTCCCTTGACTGTCCGGCACATTGGGGTGGAGTGTCTCAGGTATCACCGGACTCGTCATACTTTTAAAGTTCCTAATGACCTACAGTGAATGCTGTGTGATGGAAGTATGTCTGTGTGCGGCATACTCCCTTTGTTATGTGAGACAATCCTTTTTAATGCATTGTGATTGGTTTTTTTTTTGTGAAGATGTTCCCCTCTGGGGTATTCGTTCCTGTTTTGTGGCTGTCCTTTTGCTTTCTGTGGCGGTTTTTTAACTTTCCTTTTTGCCTCATGTGGAGGTTTTTATTCTGTTTTTGACCTACCTTTTCTGTGAACGTCAATGACCCTGTTGTCGATCGCTCCCACAATTCCACTCAATACTCACTCCTATTTTGACTGCGACTTGTCTTTTAAGGTGTTGTGATTTTTTTTTCATTGTTTTCCACTTGGTTGTATTTATTGTTCTTGTGTTGCTGTTTCTCTGGAGCAGTTTTGTTTTATTCATTTGTTTTGTGACTGTTCTTTTGCTTCCTATGCAGGTTTTTGTGAGTCTTTAATTTAATTTTTCTGTGGTCATTAATGACCCTGCTGTCGAGGCCCCATCGGGCCCCTACACTCCCATTCACTCACTAACTCACTCAAAAATGCAGTTTTAACACTTGAATATTGTTTAAGAATTNCGGGCCCCTACACTCCCATTCACTCACTAACTCACTCAAAAATGCAGTTTTAACACTTGAATATTGTTTAAGAATTTTTGTGTTGGTGTCTGAATTTAATTTTTGAATTATGATAGCTTAGGTCATTTATCACTTATCAGTAAAGTCATGTTATACAGCAAATAGTAGGATTGCAAGCTGAACAGTTGAATGCAATAGTGTTAAAACCAAAATTTTATGAAATGCTGAATGCAAATTGCAATAAAGGAAGTTTAAGACAGATTGAAACAATGCATTGATATTCTGTAGTTGGTAGACCTACGTACATCCACATTTGTGCTAAATAAGAACAGTATCGGCCTAGTGCCACCACCTGCACTTAAATGCAGTGCTAAAAGAACAAACTTTTTTAGTTATCAAAGTAATTATTGTATATGTTTTCTCAGTTTGATGCAGAACTTCATGCGTAGCTTAGAATCTTGTTGCCAATACACAACTTGCACTTTATTGACATGTTTTATTTATATTACTTTCCTGCAAGCTCAAAATAGTTTCTAGATAAGCAAAAGTAAATACTTGTCTTCCATCACTACTTTACATGTCCTTTGATGTTGTTGTTATTACTGTTAGTGTTTTCACAGTCAAGTAATATGCCATCGCTAGGCACCAAAGATGTTAGTTAGCCCATCATGAACTTGCCTAGAGCATTCTCTGGAAACACACAACCAGCACAGCAGGTGGCATCTGCTGCTGACAATGTGCCATCGCTAGGCACCAAAGATGTTAGTTAGCCCATCATGAACTTGCCTAGAGCATTCTCTGGAAACACACACCCAGCACAGCAGGTGGCATCTGCTGCTGACAATGTGCCATCGCTAGGCACCAAAGATGTTAGTTAGCCCATCATGAACTTGCCTAGAGCATTCTCTGGAAACACACAACCAGCACAGCAGGTGGCATCTGCTGCTGACAATGTGCCATCGCTAGGCACCAAAGATGTTAGTTAGCCCATCATGAACTTGCCTAGAGCATTCTCTGGAAACACACACCCCAGCACAGCAGGTGGCAGCTGCTGCTGACAATGTGCCATCCAGTGTTCTATATCAATTACTATCAATATTTTGATTGTTGTGTTTGCTATTCCTTTACTATAGTAAAACTGTAATAATTAAGTGTCTAGAAAAATTAAAAGAAAATTTATTTATAAAAGGAGGGGAAAGTAACGATTACTGATATGTAAGAAGAATTAAGTCTCTTTCCCCATAAGTAGATTACAAGTAAAAATGACTCTCTCGCACATGTAATGAATTACAATTAAAAATTACTAATAAAATAATCTGCACACAGCAGTGACTTGTAATTCATTATGTTATTTTATGGTACATTTCAAATGGCAACACTGAGCTTCGTCACTACTCCGTGGCGGACTCGAGACCACGGAGGGATGTCGGTTACTTATGTCAGTTAATTGCTTATTAAATAAATCAATGTATAACAAAGTGTTGTTTGCTTTACTTCTATTATTCTAACATGGTAGCAGAGGAGTGTGGTTTGGAAGTGAACGAGTGAAATAGTATAGTGAAAATTCCGAAAAAAGAACAGTTTTGTTAACCATAATGGCGGCTAGAAATAGCGACATAAACATTCCAATTTTCGATGAAGCGGACTATTGTAATTGGAAATTACGAATCCTCAAGTTTTTACAGTTTAAGAAGTATAAGGATGTGGCAGTAAGTCCGAAAAAGAAGACTGATGATGACAAGAGGGATGACAGGGATGTCCAGGCAACAAATTACATTTATAGTGCCATATCGAATAAACAGCTGGAATACATAGGAGAGCTCGATACAGCTTATGAGATTTTCAAAAAATTTGACGAGATGTATCTAAAAAAAATCAACGGCATTGCAGATAGTGTGCCGACATAATCTGGAAACTATCAAATTAAAAAATTACTCAGAGGTTAACTTATTCTTCGACGACTTTGAGAAAGCTACA
>NQII01001968.1:90029-111367 GCA_002778355.1 Clitarchus hookeri | reverse complement strand
ATGTCTGTTAATTGCTTATTAAATAAATCAGTGTATAATAAAGTGTTGTTTGCTTTACTTCTATTATTCTAACACATTACATGTACATGCTATCACTGTTTGCAATGTACCCTTATGTAAACTTTTTTCTAAACAACTCTATACCACATTCATTTTGTGTGTACAAATTTTCCTAAAAATCATTAATAATCACAGTATTTAGGCTTTAAAAATGTTCAAATATTGCAGGGTTCTCGAGTTACTACTGCAAGTGGAACATACTGTGGGCGAGGACATCCTCATGACTACTACTCAAGCTCCGATGCTGTTAGAGTGACATTTTATTCAAACTCCAATGTTACTGCTAAAGGTTTTAAACTTCAGTACTCATTAGCAGGTAAATACTATCCTAGTTTTGTAGTTATATGTTTTNTGTTACTGCTAAAGGTTTTAAACTTCAGTACTCATTAGCAGGTAAATACTATCCTAGTTTTGTAGTTATATGTTTTATGTGTCAATGAAGAGTTTAAATCAGAACCTTAATTTGTATATTAAATAGTGTTGTAAAAAATGATTAGCAGTTTTTGGGTAGTACTGTTACTTAGCACTCCTCTTTAATTAGACACCTACTGTCAGTGTGTTACGGGTATAGCCTCTCTTTAGNTTTAATTAGACACCTATTGTCAGTGTGTTACAGGTACAGCCTCTATTTAATTAGACACCTATGGCCTTGTCATTAACATGCCCCTCTTAACACTACCTCCCCCTTGTTTCATGTTTTCTCTCTCGCACACATACACTACATACATATGCACTTTCTCACACACGCGCACTACATACATATGCACTTGGACCCCTACATGCANTGTTACTGCTAAAGGTTTTAAACTTCAGTACTCATTAGCAGGTAAATACTATCCTAGTTTTGTAGTTATATGTTTTGTGTGTCAATGAAGAGTTTAAATCAGAACCTTAATTTGTAATATTAAATAGTGTTGTAAAAAATGATTAGCAGTNGTTTAAATCAGAACCTTAATTTGTAATATTAAATAGTGTTGTAAAAAATGATTAGCAGTTTTTGGGTAGTACTGTTACTTAGCACTCCTCTTTAATTAGACACCTATTGTCAGTGTGTTACAGGTACAGCCTCTCTTTAATTAGACACCTATTGTCAGTGTGTTACAGGTACAGCCTCTATTTAATTAGGCACCTATGGCCTTGTCATTAACATGCCCCTCTTAACACTACCTCCCCCTTGTTTCATGTTTTCTCTCTCGCACACATACACTACATACATATGCACTTTCTCACACACGCGCACTACATACATATGCACTTGGACCCCTACATGCAACCACATTTTGCCTGCCCCAAATTTCATAATAAAAAGCTGTGCTAAAATATTAAGTCCTTCAGTTCCAAAAAAAATGTTTCATCATAACCTATCATGAGTATTCTTTCCTCAACACGAAACGTAATTAAAGGTATTCCCGTTTATAAAAATTTAGTAACTACTCAGGACCTTATACTGATAAATATCACTCATATGCTGTTTTGCTCAAGTATTGGGAAAACTTATTCACAGGCACCTCAGTTTTTATTTTAAAAGTCTGTTATACATCAACATGACTTCCTAAAACAAAAAAAATAATTAACTTAAATTTTTTAGCCAAATTTATTCCGAGGTTACATTCTGAAGTCAGTGGATGCTATGTATTTCCACATTTCAAAGTTGTTTTTACACATTAAACATAGCATGCATAGAAACAAAATCTCACTTAAGAGATGGTATGCACCTTACACTAACTGGTTGTACAACTGCCTATTGATCAGAAAATGTTGTTTACCAGTTATGAATTCTACATTGAATCTTTGTCAACGACTGTTTGGAACCAGGAAGAAAATTGTTCCTCTTTTCATTTAACAATTTTATAAATGACATAACCAAAACTGTGAGTGGTACAATTCCCATTTTTGGTATTAATTATTTTAATTTTTTTTAATGTATAGTAAAACCAATTAATTGAATTATGATTCATGCAAAACAATTGTTGTATTTTTCTCCATAACAATAAAAACCTAACTATATTACAATTTTGAACCATTTAACAAATNAACCAAAACTGTGAGTGGTACAATTCCCATTTTTGGTATTAATTATTTTAATTTTTTTTAATGTATAGTAAAACCAACTAATTTAATTATGATTTATGCAAAACAATTGTTGTATTTTCTCCATAACAATAAAAAGCTAACTATATTAAAATTTTGAACCATTTAACAAACAGTTAAAATTACTAGCAGTTTCAAGGATCTTACGAGTTCTACTTGACTCCAAACTTATGTTCCATCATAAGGATGACTATCTGACAGCCCTTGTATCTTTCACTTGGCTTTATATAATGTATTCAATAAAAAAATGTCAAGACTCTCCTAACTTTATCTTCACATTACCTTCATCCAATCAAAATTGTAATTTAGTTCCATACATGTGCAATCATTTCAATGGAAGAAAAATTCACAGGCTTTGAATTAAAAATTTCAAAATTGCAAAGAATATTTTATAAAATTATAACAATGCATTATCAATTTTGTGTTTAAATTTGGACCGTAGTTACTTAAAGTTGCCAAACTACAGGAAAGGTAGCCCATGTGGGGACAGGGTTCCAGAATACCACAATAGCCACCCCGTGCTTGTTGTAACAGGCAACAAATCGGGACGTGGACTAGATCTGAAATTTTTTTGGACCATCATCTAATGCTTCTGTCTTCATATTCTATTTTATCATCTTTTTATATCCACCTCACTAGGTCCCGTTGCATCTTACCTGTCTCCAGCATCGTCTCAGGACAGGGCGATGTCCTTCCTAATGAGGGTCTGTCCACACAAATGAGTGCTGCCTCCAAATTGTGTAACCATATATGGTGCCTTTGTTAGTGAATATGAAGCGAACCCTTCTCACTGGTCCAGCAGGCAAATCTAGGTGTGGAGTCCATTTCCTCTTACATGTACATGTATATGTATAGGTGTATGTACCCACGTAGCACCGATTGGTACCTTCTTGGCAGGAGGAGTTGTTATGGCCAATTGTCCCATGTGCCTAGACCTACCAAGAAGACGAGTTACCGCTATACGGAGGAGGCTGGGGTAATCAACCACAAGTCCCCTAAATGTCACCAAAGCATGTCTTCTATAGTGGGGAGCCTGGGATGTTTTCCCCGGTAGGGGAATAAAACTCACCTCGCTCAGGATGTACAGTTTGCCCCTGGTTTGCCCTGGTGTACACTTTGGTGTGCTACTGGGGCAGTAATTTGCAGTGAATAGCCGCGAACATTAGCTGTTCCTAAGTACTGATTAGGTGTGTGGGAGGTTGGTCCTCCTCCTAATGGCACAGTCCAATAGGTGTTTTAACTGGTGGCTTCTTCCCCCCCTTCCTCACGAACGGCAGGCTGAGCATGGGGAGCCTACACCATCGCTTATGCACTCCACAAAAGTGTGGCACTCTCAACAGCCACTTGAAATGGCACCACAATGACGCAGGTAGTGATTTGTATTGTGGTTCAGTATTGCATCAGTCTACTTCTATTAAGTTACCTATGCCATGTTTTTATGGTTATCCAAGGTTGAGAAGGGCACACTTTTCAATTGCAAAAAGTTATTGATGGAGCAGTTGGTGGTCCTGTTGCTGACTGTAAGAATATCAATGAAAAGTGTGAGCTGCTCGTTGAGATGTCAAATACTACCCAGTTAAGGTGACTCTTGGCGATGAAGACTTTCAGTAGGGCATCTGCAAAGTTCCATGTTAAGATCAAGTCCCATGTTTCGCTCAACTCCAGCAAGGACAACAACTGGTGTCCTGACATGATTGCAATCCCTGAATTCAGAATCTTACATGAGCTGCAGACGCATTATGTCACTGATGTTTGCCATGTGCTTAGGACAATTGTTGGTGTTAAGTCGCTTACAGCCATCCTCATCTTGACTTTTGCTGTGCATGATATCCCATCAGTTATCAAAATCAGGTATGTGAATTTGCGTGTTAAGCAGTTTATTCCTACTCCTCTTTGTTGTTACAACTATAAACTGTTTAGCCACTCGTCTGTAAAATATATGAATTTACTAACTTGCCCGAAGTGTGTGCTGACCCACCGCATCCTGATAGCCCTCAGTCCAGCAAACCTATGAGGTGTGTGAACTGCACCAAATGACACCCTGTCTTGTCAAGGGAGTGCCCTCTGCGAGGAGGTGCAGGCTGTTCAGCGAACCCGGGCCTCCGACAAGGTTTCTTTTGTTGAGTCGCAGACACGTTTCCATGCTCTCCATGGCCTAAAGCCTGATGTTCCCTAGTGTTGTTGTACAATGCTCGACCAGCAGTAAAGGATGCGTTTACTCAGACAGTCAATGTAGCTACCAAGACAGACGTGTGTGAGTGTAACAAAGCCACAGTGAGTTCTGAAGACTTGGACCACGATTGTTGATACACAGTGTGGGCCAGCTGAGAAAAAACTGTCAAAGCTCACTATTGTTACTAAAACTCTTCAGCATGCTGCTGCAAAAAAAGTTGATGAGCAAAATTCTCCGTCGCTTACATCCCTCCCTGCGAGTGAACCTGATATGCACGATCGCATCATCAACTTACCAGCTCGCCGGTCTGTCTCTCCTGAGCCAGAAGCAGAGATAGCAGTTCATGTTCGTTCACAAAACACTGGCGAAGGCTCCGGTGCTTTAAGTCAGTGATCAATGGACATAGAGGCAAATTGAAGTAATTGTTTCCACACACTTCCTTTTCGTAATTTATGTCACTCATGCAGTGGAACTGCCAAAGTTATTTTTATAATATTGAAGAACTGAAACAACTCCTAGTATCTCTTATCCTTACAGTCATTTCCTGTAATGGTGTCTGTCTTGTGGTGAAGTATTCTGTTTATCATGAAGCTGTTGCCCTTCGCACTGCTTTGTAGGCAGTGGCGGTCAGGGTGTTCCTCGGTGTGTTTATCATTATTTGTAGCATCTATTTAGCCCCACACCAGTGTATCAGTTTAGCTGACTTTGAGGAGTTTGGACAGCCAGGGTCGTGTAGTCGAGTTGTGGCTCACCAGTTGTAATATTGCCCTGTTGAACACTGGTACTCCTGCATATTTCACCACCCACACTAGCACTTTGTCCTTTATAGATCATTCTTTTTGTAGCCCAGCTTTGGTCACCCACTTTGATTGGTCTGTTTATCCACATCTCCGTGGAAGTGACCATTACCCAATCATATTGTTTGCTGCCCTACCCATACCACCTCGGTAGATGCTTAAGAAAGCTGACTGGGCACGTTTCCAGCATTGCATCCACTTCACTGTTGAGGTTCCTCTTGACGTGAGTATGGCCATTGAACTCTTCAACCCTGATCTCGTGTCAGCTGGGTAGGCTGCCATCCCCCAATCTTTACCTCATGGTCGTAGTCTTGTTCCTTTATGCAGCGATGAATGCAGGGATGTTGTCTGTGCCAGGCAACATGTGCTTATATGCGTAGTGTTCACCCCACTTGAGCTAACGTGGAGCTCTTCTGTGTCTGTTGGCCCTGCACTCGATGTATTATCAAGAACAGGTGGCAAAAATCCTGGAGGGACTTCATTTTATCGTTGACGGTACATGCTACCAGTAAGTTTATCTGGGACAATGTTCGGAAGCTGTGTGGACAATTTTCTCAGTACACAGGTTCTCTTCCTTTGGGTCAGTAACAATATTGTTACTGAGGGGAGAAATGTAGCAGATTTGCTCGGTCCATATTTTGCGGATGTCTCGAGCTATGCCATCAAGGGATCGTGTGAGACAGTGGGTGTCATCTTTGGCAGCTTGGGTGAGAAGGACTACAAGCAGCTTTTCACCTTTCTTGTATTGGAGCAGTANTTTCTCAGTACACAGGTTCTCTTCCTTTGGGTCAGTAACAATATTGTTACTGAGGGGAGAAATGTAGCAGATTTGCTGGGTCCATATTTTGCGGATGTCTCGAGCTATGCCATCAAGGGATCGTGTGAGACAGTGGGTGTCATCTTTGGCAGCTTGGGTGAGAAGGACTACAAGCAGCTTTTCACCTTTCTTGTATTGGAGCAGTATATTGCTCTAGAAGCATACATCTGTTGGCTCCGATAGTATTTATAATGCAATTTTGCAACACCTTCCATTTAACAGGGAATTGTTTTTGCTGAGAATTTTTATAACATTTGGACTGCTGGTGTTTTCCCCCTTTAAGTGGTGTGAATCAACCCTTGTGCTTATCTTGAAACCAGGGAAAGTCAAAGGGGATGTTTCCAGTTATCACCCAAATTCCCTCACCAGCTGTGTTTGTAAGGCCATGGAGCATATGGTTAATGAATGTCTGGTATACTGCTTTTAGATCTGGCAGCATTTATCGCCTCTTCAGTATAGTTTCTACCAAAATTGTTCTGTGGTGGATCATTTGTTCAGCTTTGAGGCTGCCATATAGATCACATTTTTGTGAGGGCAGCACCTTCTTGCTGTCTTCTTTTACCTGTAGAAGGCATTCAATACAATATGGCGACATGGTATCTTCCGACAACTGTCGGCTTGGTGATTGCGTGGACATCTCCCTGGTTTTATACAGTAATTTATAACCTTCTGTACATTTAGAGTTTGCAATAGTGCTTCCTATTCTCGGAAGTTCATTCAGGAGAACGGTGTGCCACAGGGGAGCATTTTGAGCGTCACCCTGCGCGCCATCGCTATCAATGGCATTGTGTCCGCCGTTCAACCACCTGTAAAATGTGCGCCGTATGTGGATGAATTTACCGTTTTCTGCCGTGCTGTATTACTGTGCATGGCAGAACGTCAGGTCCAGCTAGCCATCCACCGCTTTGGCAATTTTGCAGACAGCTGTGGATTTCACTTTTCTACCGCCAAGACATAGGTGTTTCACAGATTAGTAGTAAGCGTGGCATCTTTCCTCCTCCAGGGGTGCTTTTGTACGACTCTGTTTTGCCTGTTTCGAATACTATCAAATTTATAGGTCTTTTATTTGATTGTAAACTTTCTTGCGGGAGTCATATTCAGTCCCTGAAGTCTCGCAGTGTAACGAAACTGACTGGTGCACTGATGCAGTCACCCTTCTTCGGCTGTATTTTGCCCTGGTCTGTAGTAAACTAGACATTGACAGTGTTGTTTATTCTTCTGCTCAGCCATCTGTACTAAAACTGTTAGTTCATACTGTTATTTGTATTTCAAATGGCGCTTTTTGCAGTAGCCCGGTCATCAGTCTTTGTGCCATGGCTGGTGAACCTCCTCTCCACTAAATGCGTGACCAACTGCTTCTTTCCTATGGGGTGCGGATGTGATCGGACTCTTCGCACTTTCACCACATTACTTTTCTCCATCTGCCCTATTAGCGGCTGTACTCTGCTAGGCCATATTCCCCTCAGCCAGCATCTGCCCGATTTGCACATACCCTGGAGCGGTATGATTTACCCCTGTGTGTGTTGCCTTTGCCTCTCCGTGAACAGCCATGGCTAACACCACAGGTTGAAGTGCGCCTCCACCTAGCCGAATTTCCCAAGATAACCACTCCTCCTGTTGTTTACAAGGGCCTTTTCACTGATGGTTCCAAATCAGATATCTCAACTGGATGTGCCTCTATCACTGATTGTTCTCCATATCTTTTTGGACTACAGCCATCTTGCAATATTATAAGTGCATAGCTTTTTGCAATTTTTAGGGCTCTGTGTTTAATAAGTAGGCAGTTTCATCGTAAATACCTTGTGTGCTCTGATTATGAGTGCCGTGATAGCCATTCGATCTGGCTCCACAGCTCACCCACTTCTTTCTATGATCCGGGAGAAACTGGTGTGGGTTGTGAGTATCGGTGTTAGCTTCATCTTCCTGTGGGTTCCTGGGCATGTTGGTGTCCCTGGCAATGAAGCATCAGATTTGGCAGCTAAGGAGGCTTGCAGCCTTTTACCCTGTGATTCTGGTTTTCCTGCGTGCAGTGTGCTACATGCAGTCCGTGGCCTTGTCTAGTATTCTTGGCAGCAGGAGTGGACTTCTCTCCCACTGTCCAATAAATACGGGCCACCTCTGACTTGCCTGTTTGCACTTCTCCTGATGTTTCATGTTCCTGCAGGGAAGATGTTGTGCTTTCTCGCCTTCGCATCAGGCACACCCGTCTGACACAGAAATATCTGCTTCGTGGCCAACCCCCTCCTGAGTGTGATGCCTGTGGCACTCCCTTGACTGTCCCTCATATTCGTGTGGAGTGTTGCTGGTATAACCAGGCTAATCTGTATTTTAATTTTTCTGATGAACTACTGCAAATGCTGTGTGATGGGAGTACCTCTGTGAGAGGGCTAATTCCCAATTGTAAGTGCAATAGGTCATTTCAAAATGTTGTGATTTGTTTTTTTTTTCTTCTTGTTCACTCCATTGTATAGTTCTTGTTTTGTTGCTCCTCTGTAGTATCCCTTTCCTTTCATACACACTCACCCACATACTCACCCACATAATCACTCACTCACACTCATACTCACTCACTTACCCACATACTCACTGACTTACCCACATACTCACTCACTCACTCACACACTCACTCACTCACTCACCCACATACTCACTCACTTACCCACATACTCACTCACTTACCCACATACTCACTCACTCACCCATACACTAACCCACCCACACACACACACTCACTCACTCACTCACCCACACACTCACTCACTCACACACTCACACACTCACTCACCCACATACTCACTCACTTACCCACATACTCACTCACCCACACACTCACCCACACACTCACACACTCACCCACATACTCACTCACTTACCCACATACTCACTCAACCACACACTCACCCACTCACTCACTCACACACTTTCTCACTCACTCAACCACACACACTCACTCACCCACATACTCACTCACCCACACACTCACCCACACACTCACTCACCCACACACTCACTCACCCACACACTCACTCACTCACCCACACACACACTCACTCACTCACACACACTCACTCACCCACCCACATACTCACTCACTCACTCACACACTCACTCACCCACATACTCACTCACTTACCCACAAACTCACTCACTCACCCACTCACTCACTCACACACTCACTCACTCACCCACATACTCACTCACTCACCCACATACTCACTCACTCACCCACATACTCACTCACTCACCCACACACTCACACACTCACTCATTCACCCACACACTCACTCACCCACACACATACTCACTCACCCACATACTCACTCACTCACTCACCCACATACTCACTCACTTACCCACATACCTACTCACTCACTCACTCACTCACTCACCCACACACTCACTCACAAATCGGATAAGTTTTTTGGTTCTGGTTTTCGTTGAGTTTTGATAAAATGAAAACTCCAACCTGAGTGAGATAATTTTGTTGCTTCTGTTTACTGTGTGATGCATGCTCCATGATTAATATAACTCGGCTTCCTACAGGTTTAATTTATCTGACTAGCCATCTTCTTTTTCAATTAGGAGGGTGGCGCTTTGAGTGGTGGACCAAGTATTTATGTTCTTATAGCTGCCCACTTAGCAATTTGTTTTTGATTTAATAATAATGTAATGTACCTAAATAATGAATTTTTATGAAATTGTAAATTCTTTCGAGGGCCCATGTCTTTGCCATCCTCGTAGGGTTGACAGGTTGCACGATTATAGTGTGACTTGCTGGATTACTGACTGTTTCATAATAAGCAGTGTTCATTAGTAGGGTATTTACAAAATACTAAACATTATGGTACTGGAATCTTTGTTGCATATTTTCTACGTAATTTTCTTTTAAATTGATTGCAACATCTGCAAATGGTTTGAAATGTATTTTATCTTTACAGTTTGCAACAGGAACTACACTGGAGTCCAGGGCCGTATTAAGGTGATGAAAGATAACACTGTTGCTGATACGGAATGCAATTTTATCATTCAGGCACAACCAAATCACACAGTTTCTTTGTATTTTCATGATCTGTCCATGTTTTCTTCAATCAATTGCAGTACTTCTTATCTTCAGGTAAGTGAAAAGTTGTTTACAATTCCGTGTTATAAAAAATTTACCTACTGAAAATGAATGTGAAAATTCCGTTTTTGCTTGCTTTTATGTTTTCTTCCTTCCAAACAGTTGCGCACAGCAACATATGCTTTGGTACAGTATGTCTCATTACATTGTCATGTACTATAATGCCATTTGGTTACCCTGCCAACCATGGAGGAATAAGTTTTTCAAAAACTCCACAATTCAGAAGGATGACACTTGTTTTGGAAACTCAGGTTCTTCTTTAGGAATTAAATGTTCTTATTAGTCTAATGCCATTGAGTAATCAGGCTTTGTTTAAAAAAATTAACGGAATGTAGGTATGGAATTACTGGCTTGCATTATTTCATTACAATCTGTCTTTAAATATCTTTTCCAAAAATGCCGGTTTAGCTATTAATTTTAGATGTGTTGAGAACTTGTATGCACTTTTGTATAATTTGCAAAATAAAAACAATGGAACCTCAATTTATTAATGTAGTATTATGTTTATAAACATGTAGGTTAAGATGCAATCAGTACAGGCAATTGAATGTCACATTCAAGATAACGCCACCCGTGTGATGGCAGGGTTTTAGAATACCATACAAGCTGACTAGTCGGGAAGCGGTCGGATCTGAAATTATTTTGAGCCATCATATTTTGCTTCGTTCTTCGTCTTCTTCTCTTTATCATCTTTCTCTATCCCCTCCCCCGTGTGGTGGCGGTATTTTAGAAAACCACCACAGCCACCTTGTGCTTGTCGTAAGAGGCAACTAATCAGGATGCAGTCGGGATCTGAAATTGGTTTGGACCATCATCTCATGCTTCTTTCTTCTCTTTTGTCATCTTTTTCTATCCACCTCACCAGGTCCCATTGTATCTTCCTTCTCGCCAGCATCTTCTCATGCCAGGGTGATGTCCTTCCAAATGAGGGTCTGTTCTCACCAATGAGTGCTGCCTCCAACTTGTGTTCACTGTTAAGTTGTTTATTGTAATATATCCGTGATCTTGTATCACTCTTCTGTCGTTTATGCTGTCCAAGTAGCACACAAAACCAAATTAATTAAAAACAATAAACTAATGAAAATCAACCAGTCAGCTAACAAACTATAAATGTTGTACTGAATGGCTATTGGTTTGTTGTTTATGTTTGTTTTTCAAGTTGAAACAGCAGATTAATTTGTAATGATGGCAATGAGTTTAACTTAAAGTTAATATTAGCATAAAGTGATATTTGGCAACATTGATACCTACATAAGCAAGACCAATTTATGTCTGGCATACAGATAGTGTGTGTATCACATGACTGTTAATAACAACACTTTATAAAATTACTGAAAGGCAAACTTGAATGATACTGTAAAATATTATTTGGGCTATAATAAACATCACATTTTATTTAACTAATGTAATGTTGGCAGGTTCGAGATGGCATAGCAGACAGTTCTCCTGTCCTGGCTACAATATGTGGATATGAGCTACCACCACCAGTATTCTCCAATACATCCACAGTTAAACTCTATAAGAACAATAATTCACCAAGGTTTTCTGCTGAACATTTCGACATTACTTACACCACCACTGACCAAGGTAATGTTTCTTTCAGTAACAATGCTTAACTTTTCTATAAAATCTAAAATTACATCACAATGGATTTAAGGCATGCACCAATGTAACCTTGTCTTCTACAACGTTAGCATAAGCCTTGGCAGCAAACCGGTTCACAGTGTGTAGTATGACCAATCTAGAAAGTAGGGGTGGGCGCAGCTGGAAATTTCATTTCAAAGCAAATTCGAAGCAAATTTTTTAAAATATTTGCGAATTCGAATTTAAGTGTTTTGTTGACAAGTACACATTGGACCAATTATTTTTTTTTTAACTTAATAAATACATTATTTTTACAAGCTACGTAAAAGGCAGATAAAAAATAAATTGTTTCCACTGATTTACAAAAGACTTGATTATAATTTTTTTACTAATTAAGTAAATAATGCTAAAATATGTAAATAAAAAACTGAATACTTCATCCAGGCTTAAAGAATATTTAAAAGTAGCCTACTATAAAAGACTTAAAAATCTTTTTTCATCTTAATTGCAGTGCTAATGTTTCTACACCCCAGTAGTTACATTGTGTACGTATACATTATTAAATTACGTAAGTTAATGTTGTGGAGTGTCAAGTTTATTTAAATTTTGATTTGGCCTCCACCTTTGTCTTCTACAAATACACACGGTAATTGTTGTATTCGTTTATTTCTTGCTCTAGGATTCGGTCAACGAAACACTGTTGGGCTGTATGGGTAATCCGAAGCCATCCAAATTAGCTTGAAGTGAAGCATAGTTATAAACACTTTCCCTTTTTTTATTATGGTACTGAGATTTGAATTGCAGTAGGTGCAATTTCACAGCAGTTAAGTATGTAAAACTTGCAGTTTAATCTCCTATTTATCACACCGTAATGCTCTAAGGTGCTGTTAGACACAAGGGAAATAAACATATATTACCTATTAAAATCTGCAGTTCTGAATGAAGTTTGGGAAGATAATGAAGTGTTTCATAACACATAAAGGGTCCCCCCCCCCCAAACCCATAAAACCGTTTTGCTATCTTGTGAGTAAAATTAGATACTGACAATTATTTTATATTGAAATGCAGTTTGGACTAATTTGTGGGCCTTCTATTGAGTTGAGGTTATGTTTTCATGATTCACTAGCCATGTGTGTGGCATACGTCAAATAAAAACTTTAATGTTGATGTTACTAAGCTCACTTCATCTTCTTTTGTTTTTTTTTGGGCAAATAATAATGAATAATCTAAGTTGTCAACTTATGTTTTCTGACTTTTATATATATGCTGTTTATAAATTTATTTTTGGAACACAGTACTGGTATATCAGTTTCTAAAATTCTTTCATTGAACAATCAAATAATTTTGTGTTTCTAAATTGGGATTATTTGAATGAATATATAACATTAAAAAGTAGGTTATCTGCAATATAATGTATTGTAAAGAATATAAAGATGAATTAATATAAAATGTATAATTGCTCCACACTACATAGGTACTTAAATTAAATGTGAGTAATTCAGCCATTTGAACACTTTCTTAACCACTACTCGTATCACTTGTATTTTGTGATTTGGTGCATAATATGTGGTTGTTTCAAGAAGGTGCATAATATGTGGTTGTTTCAAGAAGGTGCATAATATGTGGTTGTTTCAAGAAGGTGCATAATATGTGGTTGTTTCAAGAAGGTGCATAATATGTGGTTGTTTCAAGAAGGTGCATAATATGTGGTTGTTTCAAGAAGGTGCATAATATGTGGTTGTTTCAAGAAGGTGCATAATATGTGGTTGTTTCAAGAAGGTGCATAATATGTGGTTGTTTCAAGAAGGTGCATAATATGTGGTTGTTTCAAGAAGGTGCATAATATGTGGTTGTTTCAAGAAGGTGCATAATATGTGGTTGTTTCAAGAAGGTGCATAATATGTGGTTGTTTCAAGAAGGTGCATAATATGTGGTTGTTTCAAGAAGGTGCATAATATGTGGTTGTTTCAAGAAGGTGCATAATATGTGGTTGTTTCAAGAAGGTGCATAATATGTGGTTGTTTCAAGAAGGTGCATAATATGTGGTTGTTTCAAGAAGGTGCATAATATGTGGTTGTTTCAAGAAGGTGCATAATATGTGGTTGTTTCAAGAAGGTGCATAATATGTGGTTGTTTCAAGAAGGTGCATAATATGTGGTTGTTTCAAGAAGGTGCATAATATGTGGTTGTTTCAAGAAGGTGCATTTGACAACAAATACAAAACTTTACAAGATAATATTCCAGCTTTCCTTTGGGAAGCTTTTCTCAGAGTACAAGTAACAGAATCTGAAGCAGTTAGCACTCAAAAAAGAGGTTCTTCGTTTGTAGCAGATCTTTTTGACAGTGCGTACCAAGTGTTTGCGAACAGTCACTGGCATGCAGAACCACGAATAAAGGTTCTTGTAAATCTTCCTGGATTTTTTGAATGCCTCAATAATAATGCTGTTGTTGCTGTACATGGCTTTAAGAATAACATGGAAGAGGGTAGTAAGGTTTCAATTAGTGATGGCAGGAGTCTCGAAAACTTGAATTAAGTTGAACTTACAAAGATCAACTCATCATTCGATTTGAGTTTTTTCTCAGCAGGCATCGAGCTAGCGAACATACAAGTCGAGTCACTGTGTTTTTAGGTTATAAACAAATACAGTTGCACATAACAATCACTTTACGTGACTCGTGAATCAATAATTTTACATTGCTAAACCGCAAAATTTGCATTGTGATAACAACTCTGCTAAATGTGTTGACATTTGGTTGTTATTTGTGATGTTCCATAACAGCGATAAAAGTCAATAATTTGTGACACGTCGCTTCCTGTTGCCGCCGCCACTGGCGGGAGACAGATAAAGATCAAGGTCGACAGGTACAGTTTCAGTATGACACAAATACACACAACCATACGGACGTATTTAAACAAGAAAAGCCTCTTTATCTCATGGCACGTCACACCTTCAGCAGAAGTATTCGTAGATATAGTACACTTGCCATTATTATTTTTCTCATAATTACAGTTTTAATAATGTGTGTATATATAAAATAAAGAACTATGACGTCGGTCGAGGTTAAGCAGGGCTGGTTGGATGTTATATTGCCCGCCGTCATAACTCAGTGGTGAGCTAATGATGAGGGTCGTCTGGTCGATGGCCCATGGGGACCCTGGTAATCCTCCGTCAGTTTGTTGATGGGTGTCGCTTACTTATGGTTGCACTTTTTTTATCTGATGGCAAGACTATAGGCCGTCTCGTACGCCTGAAATATGCTAACGAAATGCGGGTGATGCTACAAAGGATGGCCTACAATGAATTGACACTGATTTCACTTGGTTGAGCGGTTTATTCACTGTCCTTGCTACAGGTGAATAATGCATGAATGATGCATGATAATGGACCCAGCACTTAAGCGGTGAAAAACACATGGTCTTATATTGAGACGCAATTGCGTTAAACTCTCCGGTGAGAGTGCGGATGGCTCTCCCCTCAGTACATTAAAGATAATACAAATGTTCCGGTGACTAATATATTACTATTGTAGTTAAATGCGAGTACTGAGGGGGCTCATGGAGCGGGCGACCAACGCCGCCGGTCTTGTCCGGGTGCTGAGACGAACTGAGCCGAATGGAGTCGGCTTTCGTCACAAGTGACGAGAACTGAAGTCAAACGGCGAACGATGAAACATAACATAAGCACTCTGTGATGTGATTATAATGGTGAAAAATTGTATGAATTAAATTTAACACATTGGTGACATCCTTCTTTATTGACAAATGTCTGTTAATGTTTAAGTTGTTAAGTTGATGGGGATGTCACCTCACTAAATGATTTGTTATAATGCTGTAGGCCTTTATAGGCAATCTCCATTTTAGAAAACATAATTACTCTTATATAAATACACCTTAAATAAGTTATTACATTTTCTCATAAAAGTGTTTGCATCTCACTTCCGATGATGCGGTTGAATTACACTGGCTACAGCATTGCCAGGTGGCTATCTCCTGAAGGGATGGACGAGTCCACCTGGGCAAAGGGGTGTGGAATGCCATGTTTGATTGCCATTTATACAATTAAAAACACCCCTGGCTGTAGCTGTGAATGCGGTGACTGTGTTCAATATGTGTGAGAAAATTCTGTATACCACTGGACGACACTTCGGGGCACCTATCTCTTCAGCTCTGGCCTACCAACCAGTTAACGTCACCCGGTGGTGCGTTGCGTCATATTTAGCTGCGCGAGCTGCGAGGACACAACGGCCAATTGCCAGTGCGCCCAACGGCTGTGGCTTTGGGGTAAACACAGTTTTGGATCGCCTACCCACTTATTAAAAGAGTTACCTCTTGTAATACATGAGTAGGGCTGTCTCTTGAGTTGCGTAATCCTTGTCGGCAAGACTGTGCAAGTTCCGTTCTTGTCGACCCGCACTACACACTCTTGGCCTGATGTGGTTGGTGCGGCCCGGTGTAGCTGGTGTAGTTGTTGTGACTGCGGCAGTCAGAGTGGGCACAAGGAACTCGTGGGCGCATGGTTCACGTCAACTATTAACAAACAAAAATTTTAATGTGAACTCACGTACAGCAGTGGCTGACATTACCGTTCATTTTCTACCTACCGTTCATTGGTAGGAGGGAAACTGCAGCACTGTGTACCACTTAACCAAGCAAAGGATTACTCTTATTGGTAGAAGCTAGTCTCAAACTTTTTTCATGGTAAGCCATGACTTTAAGAGGGGGAAGAAATTATTGTCCATTCAAGGTTACTTCCAACTTTTCTGAAGCCCTGCTAAAGTTCTACTTCCATGATATTCCTCCGCCTCACGCAAGCAAAGCTTAACCAAGTCTAGAAGATTACACCAAATGGACGGCGTATACTGCATTTGTGCGCACTCAGTGTAATAATATTTTACATAAGAACTATATCTTACTAGACATTACCAACACTTCTTATTTCTCCCTGTTTTATTGATATTAATTATAAACGAAACATTATAACTTATGAATAAAATGTAAGTAAAAGTTAAAGTAAAACCAAAAATAAGGTTTTTTTTAAACATAAGCAGAAGTATAAAATGCTTGTGATATATGACATATTTAGGAAATAACCAAGAATGTCATATATGGGGTGATTTTTATAAGGTTTTTTTAAGTGTTAATAAACTGCAAATAGACTATATAAGTGGTACACATTTACACTTATAGTGCAAATTTGATTTTAACTCAAAAATGTTATAACTGAACTCAACTTGAGTTTCGTACAGCTTGGCTCGACTCGAAGCTGTAAAAATCAAGCTCACCCATCACTAGCTTCCATGAATAATATTCATGGAAGTGGTTTCATGAGCATTTTTGAAAACCTTACTGCATTTTTATAATTAATGTTTCTGCTACCATACCATGTATTGGTTTGTCAACCACTAAACCCATCTATCTTTATACTTTCATTTTATTTTCCTTTTCAGTTTTTGATTTGTCACTTTTTCCTCAGACTTGAAACTTAAATTTGGCGCTCTGACCCCTATATCGCCGTTTCTCTGGTTGGCAAAAATTTTATTAATTTTGCATGATTTCTGTTTTACCTTGCATCACAGCTTGAGTTCTCTTTTAAAAATGATATTCCTCATTGGGAACCTCACCAGTTTTTGTGTCTAATCTCTTTTTTAAAGTCATTAATGTACTATACTGATATGAGATTCAGATAATACCTAGCTTACAAATTCAGTTTGCACAAAGTACAAATAAAATGTGTTCAATTATGTGGTTGAGAAATGCTTGCAGTTTTATTTCTGCTTTAACTTCAATAACAGTAAGATGTTGCTTTCCCTCATGTATCATGGAAAATAGATATTATTGTTTCTCTGTTTGGCTTAAGTTTATTTAGCTTCTATTGGTGAGTTGTTCAATGTACATCAAGACAACAAAACAAATCTTCTCAATTCATGTAAGGTTCATGTCGTTTAGCTGTCCTTGCCTTTTAAGTTTTTGTTGCTCTTTGAGTTGGTGTAGCCTGTAACACATTGACAATATCAGCTGGTTCCCTTTTCCCAGTAACTCAGAAATTCCCTTTGACAGCAAAATAAAGCTCTTACTTTGATTGCAGCACTTGCTCAAATTTATACTTTTAATCATACTGTTGCAGTCTTTCAATAGCTTGTTAGGACAGTCAGTACTAGTTTCTCTCTATATTCCCAGTCAGGTGCATAAAGTTGAAGCTACATCATTTGGTGTGTTAAATTTCCTCTTAATTGCCAGTATGTTTTTATACATAAATTTTTCAAATTCCTTGTTTTGATCTAGCATTTACTCATTTTTAACTGAAAACACCTTCAACTTCATAAGTTTACCTTCATGTCTTGTCATCTTGTCACTGCAAAATGTTGAAAAGCTCCCCACATGCTATGCACTCAATTTCTGTTTATAAAAAAACCTACTATCATGCTACACAAAAACCAAAATAAAAATTAATAAATATAACTTATAAGTTTTTTTAGTGTGGAAATTTTAAGACAGAATAATGTGCGCCAAGGGAAGGGACTGATTTAATATTAGGCACTACATTTTTCATTGCTATTTTATGATTTATAAATTGTCATTTTATAAATTTATTAACAGATTTTAGAAACAGTAACAACTACATAATCAGGAACTTGAATCCTTAAATGTCTTCCATCATCACTTCATAAAGAAAGAGGTCTGTGACTATCATTTGTCCAGATAAAATAGGCTACTCACAAATGATTCTAGCTTGCAAGCTCCTCTGAGATTATCCATTCTATCAACTTACAGCTACCAGAGTACACATGCAGCAGTTTACAGCTTCAACTAAAATCTGATTAATTGTCTCTGCTGTAACTACCCATTTAAATACAGTCTCAGAATAAAATGTAAAAAACAGTTTTGTGCCTTCAGACTAGTCATATACTAAATCTCCTTCTCATTCTCTAATTGAACAGTTACATATTGTTCATCAGACATGTCAGCATTGCATGCTTAAAACAACTTGAAAATGAGCCACTTTCAAATTCAAGACAGTTGGGAGGTACCCTAAGTACCCTAAGCTTGAATCTAAGCATCTGAAAACTTGTTTCCAAATGAGAATGCAATGTGCTGTAACTCATAATCGTATGTAAGACAGGGAAGTCGTCCTACATGCGTTGCTAAGTTGTCAGTCGGTGAGGAGAAAAGCACCCTGTTGACTGCTTGGTAAAACATTGGTTTCACATGCCATGTGAAATAATCACAGTTTATTAATTATCATATAGTGGAAGATTTTTTTCCAGTTTATCTAGTATATTCACAGTGCGAAATAAAGTAAAACATTTTTCTTCTGAGGGGCAAGGCTCTCTACAGTTAAAGCAGAGAAATTATTTACAATAGTTGGCATTATATTGAAGAAGAACAAAATAATACTCTAGGCATGGCATTTAAATACCTTTTGACAAGGCTGTTTGTTTCCTACCTATTTTTTATAAAATTATATTTCGTGACATAGCATTAAAAATTATTTGCACAGATATGCAATATGTTCAAACTTACATAATTGGCATGCGTATATGAAAATTATGGTAGCTTAACTTATTTTATTTTATATTATATATATCCAGTTGTGCACTGAAAATTAATTTTTTGTACATATTTTAATATTTTAGGTAATTAAATATTTTGCACAATTTTTTTATAGTAAACATTTTCCCTTTGCTTGGTTTTTCCCTCTCACCCCTCTGTACCCTTACTAGTACACTTGTTTTCCCCATCAGTTGCACAGGAATTTTATTCTCATGTGGAAAATACTCTTAACAGTATGTAATAGGCACAGTAAATCTTTTATATTAGTTTCTGCAGTGAATTTATTGAATTCTTTTATTCTTGGAAAACATGAAACTAGAGTAATTTCTTAAGTAATAAGCTAAAAATTTTGTTTGTATTGAAAATCAGAAGTTCAGCTCTTTTTTTAATGCGCATTTAAAACAGAATTATAATCAGGGTTTAAAAATACTTCATAACTACAATACACAGACTTATCATCTTATTTTACGTCTGCACGTAAAGTGTAGGGTCATCACGAAAACCACAGCATAACAGACCAGTTTATTATTTTAGTGTTGTGATATAAATGTGTGATATACATGTATTTTACAGGCCGAGGTTGTGGAGGCCCCATATTCAATTATGGTGGCACATTTACCAGTCCACTGTACCCCAACAATTACCGTAAAGCTTCTCAGTGCCGATGGGACATCATGGTGCCTGCAAGACTTGTGCCAGTTCTTCGTTTTCAAAGTAAGTTCATAACCGACTGTATAGTTAGATGCATAGATAGATATATAGATAGATATATAGATAGATAGATAGATGCATAGACGGATAGATTAACTGCACTGTTCAGTACTTAACACCCCAACATTCAATTTTCGAATCATTCATTCATTTCATGTATTATATATTGGTTTGACTTTTAAAGTGCCATATGTCATACAATTTTCAACATTGTTTTTAATGCATTTGTTACCATTATGGTCCAAATTGATGTGTAATTGCAGTGGTTTGAATAGTTATATTTATACACTGCGAAACAATGAAAATAGTGCACCATGAAGAAACCATGCAACAACCACAGAACTATGTAAATAGTGAAAGTATGGGCTGATATGCAAATGATCTCATGTTGGTGCATTTCCATTTGACTACATACCTGGCAGTGGTGCTGGAAGCACTGACCAACTGGTGTGGAGTCAAATATGCTTAATGAGAGAAACACCAAACGATACCAAGCAAGTTTACTGAGTGATGAACTTTGAGAGAGGACTCATAATCAGGTTGAAAACAGCAGGGTCGTCATGCTACCATATAGCCCACTATATGGATCATTTGGACCATACTATCCGATACTGTTGGGAACAGTGGATACGTGAAGGCACCCAAACATGAAGGGCCTACTTAGGATGAATGAGGTTGACTACGTAAAGACGATTGACGGATCATGTGCCAGGTGACTCGGTTCATGATACTGGCCAGTATTGGGGTTTCTGTGTGCCCATGAACTAGAGCCGTGCTGATTCACAAAATTAGGCACATGTGCAGAATCACAGATAGCTGATTCTGTAATGCTTGTTCACCGATGTGCTGCCGATGTATGAAAAAGCTTTTTGCTTACAATTTAAGTTGAATTAAGGTTACTATTATTCTCAAACCATGGTACTGGTGAAGTGCAGCAAAATTACAAGCAATTTTTAACTTATTTCAATTTACAGTGTCTAAAAAGTAAATAGCATAATAGAGTAATGCAACAAACCATGTAAGTTCAAGTAAAGACAAAATTAAAAAAAAAGTATATTTGTCTATATTTATAATAATACTTTTTTGTCAACACAGAAAACAGTGAGCATGAATAAGGTGGTTTACATTTTTTGTTGTTGACAGTCAAGTAATAGGCTTGAAACAAATATGGTGGATTGTTTTTATACATATAGGTTCTGCAATAAACATGATTAATATGTTACTTAAAAAATATGTACTCTTAAACCTAATTCTTAAAAATTAAAAATGTAGGCTAATTGATGATTTGTGCTTGTGTGCTTTGCTACACATTTGGGTTGGTATAATAGTATTTGTTTGTAAACAGGAAGATTTAAAATTAGCACTTATCATAGAATTAATGTGAAAAAAGTCGCTCCTTCTCCCCCATCACACCTGCTTGCTTCTTCCATCCC
>NQII01001968.1:49998-90012 GCA_002778355.1 Clitarchus hookeri | reverse complement strand
CTCGAGACTCTGACTCTCGCAACATCAAGATAGTAGATTGTTATCCCACAGCAGGATGGTGCTTGGAACAAAAACTACAAACTTTTTTGGAAAAAATAGTGGAAATTTTAAACATATTTTTTACTGAAACTTTCGTTACCATATGTGGTTTACTGGTTATGAAAGCACACTTCTTTACAAGGGAAAACTTTCAATGTTCACAAAGGCAAGACTTATAAATTATTTATACTGAAGAATAATTCAGAACTACTGCAACATTCTGTGTTTGTCAAATCAGCGGAAATTATTTGTAGTTCCTACATTGGTAGAAGTGCCAATTCTGTCAACATCAGCAAATTCGGCAGAAGCCAATTGGAATCGGCACAGCTATTCAAGGAACCATCTTCCAACACCTTGCGGAGACGAATTTGCAATCCCAGTGCCTATTACACGTGCTGTCATTAACTCTGCAGCAGTAGCAGCTTTGTTCGCATTGTTGCCAGGCCCAAGCAATGTGTTTAGTTAGTAATGAGTATTGCTTTATTATGGAGACTGATGACCATTGTGCTTGGATGCGGAGGGCCTTTGTTGAATGCTACAATCCCAATTTCCCCATAGCAGGCATTATGGTCTGGGAAGCCATAGTCTATGATAGCCGATCTGCTCTCGTCGTGTCATGTGGAACGTTGATGGCCCAGCGGTAAGTAGATGAGATCCTACGACCTCATCTGCTCTCATTTCTGGCCAGTATTGTAGATACAAGATTCCAGCAGGATAACGCCCAATCACACACTGAATGGGTCAGTCAGGACTGCCTCTGTCATGTCCAAACACTATCATGGCCTGCCTGCTCCCCTGATGTGTCACCAATCGAGCTTGTGTGGGACCAGTTGAAATGCCAGCTCCTGCCTGCCACAATATTCGGGATTTGCATCCCACCATCCAACAATTGTGGGACCGTCTGCCTCAAGACTACAGCCGGCATCTACTAGACTCCGTGATAGACCATGTTGCAGCATGTATCACAGTGCGAGGGGGTATGATGCACTATTGAAGATGACCAGATGGCATGTCAGTAATCCATATGTAATTATTCTACTGTTTGGTTTTTGTGATCATGTGTACTATTTGTCTCCATGACTACTAGAGCTGAGCCAATACCAATACCCAATTATAATATTGGCTGATATAACGGTATCGGAACCCTTCCGAACCTATTTTCTTTTTATCTGCTACTGAGACCGATATTTTCATTTATGCTTGGCAGTAACACCAGAGGATAATAGGGTGGCAACTTTGGAGTAAGACAGGCTCAACTGCTGCTGTTTTGAGGCAACATTTACCATTTTTATTCTAAGAACTAAACTGACAGACTATCACCCAACAATGGGAAAGAGCTGGCAGGAGAAGCTACCCTGCTGTGAGATAATCATCTAAGGGAAGAGTGAGGGGGAGAGTGAGATGCCGCTCCCACCCCACTGTGGGCTGCTGTAAGAGATAATCACCTACAGTCTGTAGTCTGTATTGCAGAGTCACAGAATTACCAGCTTTGCAGGCGTCACACTGCAGCTCCACCTTGTCATGTCAGTATTTAAAACCTTTTAAAAGCAATATGAAGTCTGACATTCATTACCTGGCAACTGGCAGTGCTTCAATTTTACTCTCAGTAAAATAAGGGTGTGCTGAATTCAAAAATTATATATATTAATAATTTTTAATTTTCTGAATGTAAACAAAGTTGAATTATGCTGAGAAATATGGTACACAACCTTGTAGATTTCATATTTTCTATTTGATAAGTATAAAACATAAATTGTATATGTTGCCCTGACCTAAGATCAAAAATATATTACTAAAGTATTTTTTGAGTGCTGCTTTTGTTCTCAGATTTTGAAGCATTTATGTGAAATTAATTATCCTATTGGTTTGTATGTTTACTTAAAGCATCAAATAGTACATAGTGTGAGACTGACTTTAACTCCGATTTCAATCAGCTTTCTAAAATTCTTTTAGTGTTAGCAGAAGTCTTTCAGTTCATTACTCATACGTCCATTGTATCGGTATCGGATGTCGGCTGTATCGGCAAGGAAGTATCGGTTCATACCAGTATCGGTAAAAATCTGTATCGGCTTAGCACTAATCACTACCTCTATAAAGTTTCTGTATCATCCAATGCAACCTACTGTGTGTGCTATTTCTATCATCCAGCAGTGTATTTTGGTTAACGTAACTTGTAAAATAAATCACAGTTTTGGATTTCTATATTTAACACATATCTGAATTTAATTGACAGCATATTATGAAGAAATAGCATATATTTACATGTTACTGTGGTTTTAATTAATGTATTTAATTCCTGTTATTTGGTACAAGATACTTGTCTAAATTAAACTGCAAATGGGTTTGGGGGAAGGTAATAGCATTAGATGGAAAGCAATAGACAAAAAGTATTTACAGGATAATTGATAATTTTGTAAAGTATAAAATATAATTGGTCATCATATTAAATTAGCTTTATTATAAATGGATGTTAAACTAATTTTTAGCATCTTACAGAAATATAAAAGCCAGTCTGAGGAAAACAAGAAAGGGAAATCTTGCATAACACTTTTAACAATACATACAAACTTTGAGAGTTATATTGTGTCTCATAAAAAAATCTTCATTTATAAATCACTAGTATCTCCATACAAAACACACAAACTGATTTTAAATTTGATACTTAATATTGAAAAATACTTTATACTTAACATGTATGTAATGATTAGGGCCCCACATTTATGGTACCACAAAGTGATGGCGGGGTTTTCGAATGTCACCACAACCACCCCATGCTTGTCGTAAGAGATGACTAATCCCATACATTCTTCATCTTTTTCTACACCTCCCCCCCCCCCTTAACTTGTAGTAGAGAGGTTTTAGAATGTCACCACAGCCACCCCGTGCTTGTTGTAAGAGGCAGCTAATCGGATTGAGGTTGGGGTCTGAAATTGGTTCAGATCATCATCTCACGCTTCTTTTTTCATCTTTTCTCTTTGATCATCTTTTTATAACCACTTCACGAGGTCCCATCGCATATTCCTTCTCTACAGCATCGACTCAGGCCAGGGCGATGTCCTTCTTCCTAATGAGGGTCTGTCCTCAGGAATGAGTGCTGCCTTCACATTGTGCGACCATAAGTGGTGCCTTTGTTGGTGACGGACTAGTGAACCCATCTTACTGGCCAAGCAGGAAAATCTAGGTGTGGAGCCCATATCCACGTACATGTACACCCAGGGGCCTAGACCTACTGGGATGACATGTTACTGCTGTACAGAGAAGACCAATGTAATCAAGCACAAGTCGCCTGAAATGGCCCCACAGGGTGTCCTTTATAGTGAGGAACCTGGAATGTTTTCTCTGGTAGTGGAGTAAAACTGGCGTCACTCAGGATGTATGATTTTGCCCCTGCCTTGCCCTGGTGAGCACTTCAGTGTACTACTGAGGCAGTAATATTCAGTGAATAGCAACAAAGCGTAGCTGTTTGCATACAATGAAACTCCTTTTTCACACTTCTCAAATAACTAGGAAAAAATGTTGCAAAAAGTTGGAAAGTGTAAAAAGAGGGAAATTTATGCTGTATGTCCATTACATGGGACCAAAGAAAAAAGTTGTAAAATATAGGAAAGTCTAAAATCAGCTGGTGTAAAAATGGGATTCTACTGTATACTGCTTAGGTCTGTGAAAGTTTGGTCCCCCTCCAAACGGCACAGCTCTTAAGGTATTTTAACTGTTGGCTTCTTTTCTTTTCCCCTCGAAACTGCAGGCTGAGGCCGACAAGTCCCAGTACGGAGGGCCCCAAACGTAGCTTTCAAAAGCACTTTCCAAAAGGGTGGTACCCTCAACAGCCACTTCAAACGACACTGCGATGACACAGGTAGTGATTTGGATTGTAATTCTGTAATGGGTCAAACTACTGCTGTTAAGCTACCTACGCTATGTTTTTTGGTTATCCGAGATTTGGAAGGGCACACTTTCGAAAAAGTGTAATTATTTATAGAGCAGCTAGTGGTCCTGTTGCAGATTGTAAGAAGATCAGTGAAGGGGTGTGCATCTAGTAAAGACATGAATGCTGCAAAGTTCCCTGTTGAAGTCAAGGCCCATGTATCACTAAACTGCAGCAAGAGTGTCATCTGGTATTCTGACCTGATTTACATCATGATATGCGAAGCCTTACATGAGGTTAAAACTCATTATGTCACTGATTTTCACCATGTGCTGAAGACAACTCATGGTGTTACATCACCTACAGTTACCCTCATCTTGACTTTCAGTTTACATGTCCTCCCATTAGTTATCAAAGCCGGCTACTTGAATGTGCCTGTTCAGCAATATATTCCTACTGCTCTACGATGCTACAATTGTCAACAAATTGGACGTTCACCTCATAAATATAGATATCCATCAGCCTGTCCAATGTGTTCTGCCCCACCGCATCCTGATACCCTTCAGTACAGCAAACCTCTGAGGTGTGTGAACTGCAGCAGAGGACACCTGCTTGGTCAAAGGAGTGCTCTGTTTACCAGGAGGGGCAGACTGTTCAGCAAATACAGATCACCGACAGAGTTTAATTTGACGACGTACAGAAATTACTCCATGCTTTACAGGGTACGAAGACTGCTATTCCTTACAGTGTTGTTGCAAATGCTCGACCAACAGTAAAGGATGTGTGGACTCACACAGTCGATGCAGTTACCCAGACAGAAGTGTTGAGTACGAAGCCACAGCAAGTTCTGGTGACCCAAACTATGACGGTCGGTACGCAGTTTGGGCCAGCAGTAAAAAAAACTGTCAAAGCCTGCTGTTGTTAATGGAATCTTGGCAGCAAACTGCTGCAAAAAACATTGAAAAGTGAAAGTCTCCATCCATAACTAACCTTCCTGCAAGTGAACCTGGCATGCAGTATGCATCATCAAATCACCAGCTTGCCAGTCTTACTTTCCTGAGCCATAAGTTGAGATGGCGGTTGATGTTGATTCATAAAACACTGGCAAAGGCACAAGGTCTTTAAGCCAGTGATCAACAGACATAGGGGGAAATTAAATTAATTGCATCAACACACTTCTTTTCCACATCTCATGTTCCTCATACATTCAAACTACCGAGATTATTTTCATAATCTTAAAGAACTGAAACATCTCCTAGTGTCAGATACCACTACAGACATTTGCTTTCAGGAAATGCACTATCTTTTAATTGATACTGCCTCCTTTCGAGACCACACATTTTCCCGTCTGGATAACGTGTCGATGGAATGTGCCTGTAGCGGTGTCTTTGTGGTGAATGATTCTGATTATCAAGAAGCTGTTGCCCTTCACACTGCTCTGCAGGCAGTGATGGTCAGGGTGTTCCTCAGTATGTTTGTCACTATTTGAAGTATCTATGTACTCCTAAACAAGCATGTCAGCTTAGCTGACTTTAAGGATCTTCCATCTCAGCTCCCACCTCCAGTTACGATAGTTAGCGATTTGAAAGCTTACAATCTGATATGGGGTTCTGACAGCAGGGGTGATCGGAGTCATGTAGTCGTCGTGGCTAACCAGTTCTAATGTTGCCCTGTTGAACACTAGTACTCCTACACACTTCACCACCCAGTTTGATAGGTCCGTTTACCCAGATCTCTGTGGGAGTGACCATTAGTCAATCATATTGTAGTGAGTTTCATATGCCGCCCTACCCATGCAACCTCAGTGGGTACTTACGAAAACTGGCTGGGCTCATTTCCAACGTTCCCTCCACTTCACTGCTGAGGTTGCCCTTAACGTGAACATGGCAGTATATCTATTCAACTCTATCGTCATGTTAGCAGAAGAGGCTGCCATCTCTCAATCTTCACCTTGTGGTTGTAAGCATGTTTCTTGGTGGAGTGACAAATACAGGGATGCTGTCCATGCCTGTCGATGTGCGCTGAGACGCTTTAGTGCTCGCCCCACCCTCGCTAACCTGGAACTCTTCCAGGTCTGTTGGGCTCAGGCGCAAAGTATCTTTGAGGGACAGCCGGCGTAAATCTTTGAGAGACTTCATTTTGTTGCTTATGGTACATGCTGCCAGTAAGTTTATTTGGAACAATGTTCGAAAGATGTTTGGACAATCTCTCAGTACATAGCTGTTCAGTGTCAGCGACACACTTTCTTTTCTTTGACCTTGAATGGGAAGTTCATTCACCCAACTCCCCGCCACGTGACACACTAACACTCACACTAGGGGGGTAATGATAACGAGCTGCCAGGCCAGCGCCTTGCAAGAGATAGAAAGAGACACAGCGCAACCCAGAAAGCTGCGTGCCACACCGCTGGCCAGCCTAGCCCAGAAGTACAGAAGAGCGGTCACGCCAAAAGCAAAACCAGCTAACTTAAGGGGTCCGTCTGACCACACACCTTTGCCTGAAATCACCNGGGGGGGGGGAGTATTTGGCGCATGACGCTTCTTATCACCCGAGCCCAAAGAGTGGCGGCCGAAGATAACTGAAGGGACACGAAAGATATGACGGCCAGCAGAAAATAACGCTGTGCACCTGGCAGAAACATCAGTTGAGGCAAGGCAGCTCACCTTGGCACCATCCAGTGCTTGGACTCTCTGCCAACCCCTCCTCCCTTAGGATCCAACATCACGTTGCCTTCTTCCTGTAGCTCGCTTTGGCATCAATTGTGCTAAGGCTCACTACTAACAACCACAATCCTTCTGAGGACTCTCCTATGAGCTTCCAGAGTTCTGCATTTCTACACCTCACGCCTTCTCTACCAGTGCAGCCGAAGAGTCGTCTCTACCCCTAACACATGCTGTCATATTTACCACACCCGACACGTATACCACACTTGGTGCCCCAGGTCCCGTCAGGACTACCAGCCACAAGTAGGGTTTAGTTGTTTTCACATCTACTTAATTGTCGCTCTCGTCCGTTCTTCAAGCCAACATGCCCCTTCACCTATCTTGCCCTTACACAAAGTCCGTTGAACACCTAGGGTGTGGAGAGGTAGGAGATAATACGGGTCACCTTGGTTTATTCTCGTGAGAGTAAAACAGGTATTCCAGCTTACTTCTGTTTTTCCTTACTCTGAAGTGAATGTGTGCCTTTTCCCCAACCTGGTAAGCGTACCCTAGAAGGGAACAGCTGGGGACCACAGACTGGCAACTGTTTACCGACGCAAAGTAGGATTGCGGCAGCCCCTAACAAGGACTGCACGTATGTCACATACACCACAAAGTCGACAGCCACCCTTACTATGACTCAGGTACGGGAAGGTACATGGTGCGCACATACGGTAGAGCCCCAACCACTAGAAAGACACATGACGAAGCATCTGGGCCAACTAAGTCAGCTAACCCATTCCCTCCAGAGCGTATAAACTCGCCATAGGGGTGCCACGCCTGACGAGGCTTGATTCAGGAACTTCTGGTTCAGACTCTAGCTAGGGGGTTGTTGCCTTCCGCCCTATATAGGATGAACCATACTAACCTACTTGCTCATGATGTTCACCCACCGACGAGGAAGCAGGATAGATGCAAGGATGGACCATTAGAGTGCTTTCTTCTTGTTTTCGAGAGACAATTTTTCATCTCTCCACCAATATGCTTGTTATTCTTGATGCTCAGTAAGTTAAGGAACTTTTAAGCAACCTCATATATTGAGACAACACAATAATTCCCTGACGTATAACATTATGTAGTAATATCTTGCAATGTTGTTGTATTGAAGCCATAGAAAGTGAGAACTTCACGAATAAACTAGCAAAACTGACTTGTAACTCAACAGCACAAAGTATAATAACCTTATGTATGTTGTCATCCCTGCACTTCCATCTTTTCTTATTGTCACACTTAAATTTTATTATCTTAGTATTTTTTTAGTTTTACTGACCTTTGTATACACTGTATACCCATCAACTAAAACTAGGAACAGGCATGTGTTTTTTTATGCCAGTAGGCTGGATAACTGGGTTCCAGCTTTATTTTGTTTTCTCTTATCAGCAAAGAGCAGCCGGAGCACAAATAATTACAAACAACAAAATTGATTTAATGCTTGTATTTTGTCAAATAAATATTAATAATGAAAAACATCACCCTAAAAATGGTTATAAACAACTTTGGCATTTATTAAAACTGATAATCACAAATTTTACTAGATTCCAGATCCATGCAAACTATTTTAAACATAACAAAACATATTTGCAGAATACAATTAAAGTTAATGCTGACTAGACTGGTAAATATGAGCAATTACAAAAACGGAGGGTAGCCTTGAGAGCCCATTAAAGCCTCCTTTTATAAAATTAACACTTTACAACCTTCATTAAAAAATCACTTTAAAAATCTAGTATCGGTGGAGGCAGTCAAATGACCCGTCAAAGCTCCAATGATTAAAATGATAATAAACAAACACATTTAAAAGTTACTGCACCCAACGAGAGTCGTGGACATGAAGTATATTGAAAAAAGGTTGACAAATTCTTGGGCAGCAAACAAAACTAGACACTACACATTAAAACTGGAAACACATAGCAAAGCTAGGGTTTTAGTTAAACAGAAAACAAATTTGGGCTGGCTACAGAAACCACAATTTTTTTAAAAGCACTAACTTACCGCATGCCCAAGACAACACATCTATGCCACACAAACATTAAAGACAATTAAAAAAAGGCCCAGTTAACACACAACTCGCTGTTCAGGACTCACCGTTTCAAATTGCTCCCACATCATGGCAACTTGGGTGACGAAATATAATAGATGGTGCCTCATCACAGCAAACATCCTAAGGATGACAAATTTGACAGCTTAAATCATGTTGCAGCTCTTCTGGGACTTGTACAAGCGACAATCAGGCATAGAATGGGAGGTTCTCAAGATGTGCAACAACTTAAATATACTGCCCTGTTGACAAAAAAACTATGACGCACGAGAGGAGGGGAAATCAAGGGTAGGCGAACAGGGGTAGAAAAGGGAGGGGATCCGAGCCAGGCAAAGTGCAAGCCACCGCGCAGAGTAGAAAAAGATGATGACGTCTGGCGCGGCGAGCGTTAGCGTCGCACGTTTATTTCATTAATCTCAAATAAACAATGTTGGCTCTCTTTATTATTATTAAATTTGTGATGATTCATCCCCTTCCTACCTCATAGGGCAGGTTTAAGGGATTTAAAAAATGTTCAATTATGCATTATATTTTTTGTATAAAGATATTATAATAGTATATAATTTGAAGTGGTTTTAATATCACACCTGAGAGTTGGTTTCTCCCTTTCCCTTTGTGTAGTGGACATCCTGTCAACTGGAATTTAGCCCCTATAGTTTCCCATACTGTCATGTTGTACCATCTCTTGGGATCATTATGGCCACTGATAGTACAGTACTTAATTTTACAGTTGTGACATTGCAAGTCTGTGTTTGTTGTGTGCAGACTAGAAAACTAGTTTTACGTTGCTGGAACAAACCCAGTTATTTTGTTATAGTTTTGAGCTGTTCATAACACATCAATATTTCAGTGAGCAGAAAATGTTTTCTTAAAAATTTTGTGATTTGTCTCATTAGCCATAGTACAAACTCTCTTCAAGATACTTGGATGCAGAAACATCTCGTACATATATAGCCATTAAATTCATAAAATACCATGTGTATTTCACTTTTTATATTTATTTGTTTTCTTTTTGCAGCATTTGACCTTGGTTCAAGCCGTACATGTGAGACGGATTACATAGAATTTTTCGATGTTGATAGCGAGACAAAAGTAGAAAGCTTCCGTACAAAATACTGTGGAGGGGTAAGTTCATTTATTTCTTCAGAATTAAAAATTTTAAGTAATCTATTTCAGTTTTTATTTTAAATGAGTTTGTTTTACTTCTGCGCATGATGACCAACAAAAATGCACAGTTAAATGTAGTTTTGAGTAAATTTTGACATTCAAAATCCCAGTAAAAGTATTATTGTTGCCCAGAAAAATTCTGGAGGGAAAACATGTTATTAGATATCATTTAGAAAAACAGTAAATAGTTATTTGTGGTTATTTACAAGCTGCATAGTAAACTTAATAGCGCAGGGACTGTTTTATTGTTTAGAAGCTCATCAGATGTTTTTACTACATTGCAAAACAAAATATGAAAGGAGATAACCAATATTTCTGGCAAATAAATTCACCTTACTCTTACTGCCTTGAGGCATGTAAGGGTAGGAAGCAATATCTAGTTGAGCAACAGTTAAACTTAATCAGAAATAGCCAAATTATAAATTGAAGTAATTTCATTTTTATATGAAATGACAAGAGCCAGAATCTGCCATCCTTAAATGTATCAGCTAATTTAGATTAAAAGGAAAATCTTCTACATTGTCTTTCTTGAATTGAATTAAGTAATACTAATTATTGTTGGAATAACTATGATTTCAGACATCGCTCATTGTAGAGCCTGTGTTGTATGTCACAGAAACCCAGACAATGACAAAAAGACAAACATAGAAAACAGTCCAACATTAGCAACTATCAACAGATATATTAATTACACACAGAAGAAATTATGTCTGTAACAGACAAAGGAACTCAGACAAAAACACCAGTCTGATTAACATAACTTACAACTGTTTCATTATCGAAAACCCACTTAGTTCATCTGTTGTCTTTGTTTTTTCATCCAGTTGCTGTTTTTTCTTTGTTGTATCATCTGAAGTACTGTATTTCATTGCATGATGGTCACCATCGTGTAACAGTCACTTCATTATTTTTAAGAGTAGAAATGAGTAAAAATTTTACTGCCTAAATGTTACGAACTTTTTGGCACTGCCAAAACATGTAGAAATGCACCCTACTCCAGGTGCCCCTCTACTCGTCAGCCACCCCTTCACAAAACATGAAGAAGACGAGTCGAAGTAGTTCCAACCTAGATAAGTTGCAGCCTAAGATAGTCGACGATGACCAAAGTGTTTTTGCCTTCTCTTGAAAAAGGCTATCGTGATTCCCACCCATCGACCAAGAGAGGAAGGATGCAAGGACACAGTGCAGGTTGCTAGGCAACAACTTCCCATCTTGCCAGACATCAAAGGAGAGGAAGAGGGAATGCTGTGCTAGTTGCTTGGCAATTAATTCCCCTCCCTCCATGTGTGTAAGGAGAGGAAGCAATATGTACAATATGCTGGCAGGCAGTTAGTTATCTGGGTGCATGAGCTCCCCAGTCCTTGCTTGAGGGGTGTCCAGCACAGACAAGTACGGCTATGCGACATCCGTCGTGCATCAGCCGTATACAAGCAGGAAGGAAAACATTCTCTACACAGTCCTAGAGATAAACTTTGAAAATTTCGCATTATAACAATAACATGCATTCTTACTCACACAAGTAATGAACCATACTGCAACATAATTAACAAAAAAGCACACAAACTCAGAAAAAAAACATTTAAAAAATTTAATTTTGATTTTGTACATATACTTGTGTAAAGGTATTTAAAAAGTTTTTATTCAGCATTTTGAGAGCATTGCGAGAGCACGTCGGAACGAGAGGAGAGCGTCGAGGATCGAACCCAGAGCAGCAGTTGAGGGGAGACGGCACCAAACGCGGACCCTTTCCAAGGCCACCCACATCGCCGGATCTCATCCACAGCCAACAATATACCAAGCACTACAAGCAGAACTAAGTATCAAGTCGTCGGCCAAAGAAGCCCCCCACACCCCCAAGACATCTCCCACAGTTAATCCGAGTTAGTAAAATAGAGTAACACACCTCTGGAGTGTTTCTGTATATCTAAACTCGAGACAATATAACCCACCAGTAAAGTGAAACACTGGAAGACTACCTTATTGTTTACCCTCAACCTATCAGGCACCATATAGTCTGTGCTATTTAACATTAACTCAGGACCCTGTGAACCACAGGTGGGGAACAGCGTCAACTTTTACATGTTCAAAATAAATTTTCTTTTGATTACCAGCAATGTTGTAAATCTGTAAAAGAGGCAGTATTTAAAATGCACTTAACACTTTTTAGTAAAATACACAATTTCTATAATTGATCAGAACAGCAGTTCCACAGAAAATTAAAGGAAGTGTTCCTGTATTATCTTATAAACAAAGTATCCTATAAATTACTGTTTGAAGCTTATGTTGCTAAGACATATACATAGTTATGTGAGGTGTTTTTAGGTATAAGTGCAGAATAGTTTAACATGTTGGCTACTCAATCATTATTGTAGCAAAAAATTAATTTATTAATTAAAAAATCAAGCCATGGACTTGAACAATGTATTCACAGATTACCTTTAGTAGAAAAATTCCTCAATCTGTGTAAGAAAATTTTGTTGTTTACATCAATAAATTTTTATTAGAACACAATTTTCTGGTGTTTGTATCAATGTGTGTCATCATGCCACTTCCTCCAGATTATGGAACAAACACTGCTATTGTTTTTCAGCAGTGTGAATGAACATCATAAATAATACATGTTTGAAGAATTATAACAAAGGCAGGATCGGTGAGCATTCATTGTCCTGTCATGCTGTAGTCTCACTCTCCTTAACTTCTCCTAACATCCCCCTCCTCCGTGTGGTGGTGGGGTTTTGTAATACCACCACAGCCACCCGTGCTTGTCTTAAGAGGTGACTATTCGGGACGCGGTCAGGATCTGAAATTTGTTCAGCCCATCATCTCATGCTTCTTTCTTTGTCTCCGTCTTTTGTCATCTTTTTCTTTCCATTTCACCAGGTCCCGTCGCATCTTCCCTATCTCCAGCATCATCTCAGGCCAGGGCGATGTCCTCCTTCCTAACGAGGGTCTGTCTTCACACATGAGTGCTGCCTCCAAATTGTGTGATCGTACGTGGTGCCTTTGTTAGTGATGGTGTAGTGAACCCTTCTCACTAGCCCAGCTGGCAAATCTTGGTGCAGAGTCCGTATCCACGGGCATGTACACCCAATTAGCACCTATTGATGTCTTCGTGGCAGAAGGGGTTTTCATGGCCGACTAGCCCATGCGCCTAGACCTGCCGGGAAGATGTGTTACCGCTGGACAGAGGAGGCCGGTGTAATCAACCACAATTTTGAACTGGCACCAAATGGTATCTCTATAGTGAAGAGGCTGCGATGTTTTCCCAGGTATGGGGAATAAAACTGGCCTTGCTCAGGATATACGATTTGCCCCTGGTTTGTCCTGGTGTATACTCTAGTGTCACATTAATTTGCAGTGACTAGCGGTGAAGAATACCTGATCCTACGTAATGCTTAGGTCTGTGGAAAGTTGGTCCCCCTCCTATCGACACATCCCGTGAGGTATTTTAACTGCTTAACTGCTGGCATATTTCTCCCCCTCCACCTCCTCAGTGACAGGCTGAGACAGATGAGGCCTGGTACGTGTGGCCTACACAATGGCTGCCAAAAGTACTCCAAAACAGGGTGGCACCCTCAACCGCCTCTTGTAAGGGCACTGCGATGGTTATCCGAGAATTATAAGGGCACACTTTTCAAAAGGTGTCACCTTTTTAATTGCAAAAAGTCATTTACTGAAGAGTTAGGGTCCTGTTGCTGACTGTAAGAAGATCGATGAAAGGCATGAGCTTCTGGTCGAGATGTCGAATGCTGCCCAATCACGGGGGTTCCTGGTGATGAATTTCAGTAGGGCAACTGCAAAGTTCCCTGTTGAGGTCAATTCACATGTGTCCCTCAACTCCAGTATAGGTGTCATCTGGTGCCCCGACCTGATTGAAATCCTGGAAAGCGAGATCTTACATGAGCTGCTGACTCAGTTTGTCACTGATGTTCGCCAAGTGCTGAGGACAATTGATGGTGTTAAGTTGCCTACAGCTACCCTCATCTTGCCTTTTGCTGTTACTTGACCTCACATCGTCCTGTATAGATCTTTCTTTCTGTAGCTCGGCTTTGGTCACCCATTTTGATTGGTCTATCTATACAGATTTCTGTGGAAGTGACCATTACCCAATCGTTTTGGATAATGTGTCGTTTACTGCCCCACCCATACCACCTCTGTGGGTGTTTAAGAAAGCAGACTGGGTTCATTTCCAGCGTTCCCTCCACTTCTCTTCTGAGGTTCCTCTTTATGTGAACGTGGCAGTGAAACACTTCAACTCTATTGTTTTGTTATCTGGGAAGGCTGCCATCTCCAAATCTTCACATTGAGGTCACAGGCATGTTCCTTGGTGGAGCAACGAATGCAAGGATGCTGTCCATGCCATACGACATGCACTCAGACGCTTTAATGCTCACCCCATTCAAGTTAACCTGGAGCTATTCCATCGCTGTCAGGCTCACAGTCGACATGTCATTAAAGTGTGCCGGCAAAAATCCTGGAGACACTTCAATTCGTCGCTGATGGTACATGCTACCAGTAGGTTTATCTGGGACAATGTTCAGAAGTTGTGCATACAATCTCTCAGCACATAGGATCCCTTCCTTCAGGTCAGTAAAAATATTGCTACAGAGTGGACAAACATAGCATATTTTTTGTGTCAATATTTTGCGGATATTTCGATGAGTGCACACTACCCTCCCTCATTTTGAGACATTAAAGAGAGATGTGAGATGGTGGGTGTCCACTTTGGCGGCTGGGGTGAGGAGGACTACAACCAGACTTTTACCCTTTTTGAGTTGGAGCAATCTTTATCACACTCGAAGCATTCATCGGTTGGCTGCCCCGACAATATCCATTATGCTATGTTGTAACACCTCCCGCTCGACGGGAAACTGTTTTTGCTGAGAATTTTTAATAATATTTAGACCTCTGGTGTTTTCCCCCTTGAAGTGGTGCGAATTAACCCTTGTGCCAATTTTGAATCCAGAGAAAATCAAAGGTGATGTTTCCAGCTATTGCATTATTTCCCTCACCACCTGTGTCTGTAAGACCATGGAGTGCATTGTTAATGCACATTTGATGTACTGCCTTGAGACCTGGCAGCTTTTATCACCTCTTCAGTGTGGTTTCCTCCGAAATCGTTCTGCAGTGGATCATTTGTTCAGCTTGGAGGCTGCCATACAGATCATGTTTTTGCGAGGGTATCACCTCCTTGCTCTCTTCTTTGGCCTGGAGTAAGTGTATGACACAACGTGGTGACATGGTATCTTGCGACAGTTGTCCACTCGGGGATTTTGTGGGCATCTCCCTGGTTTTATGCAGAACTTTATGTGCAGCGATACATTTAGAGTTCGCAATGGTTCTTCTTCTCGGGAGAGCTTTTAGAGTGTCACCGTGTTTGTTATCGCCATCTGTGGCATTGTGTCTGTCATTCGACCACCTGTGGAATGTGCCCTGTATATAGATGACTGTGCATGGTAGAAAATCAGGTCCAGCTTACTGTCCATTTCCTTTGTGACTGGGCAGACAGCTGTGGATTCCATTTTTCCACCATCAAGACACAGGTGGTCCGCTTCTGTATAAAACGTGGCATCTTTCCTTATCCCGAGGTGCTTTTGTACGGCTCTGTTTTGCCTTTTTCCAAAACTGTCAATTTTCTAGGCCTCTTTTTTGATAGTAAACTCCCTTGGAGAAGTCATGCTCAGTCCCTGAAGTCTCGCTGTGTAAGGGAACTGAATCTTTTGAAAATGTTGAGCGGTCGTAACTGTGGTGCTGACACAGTCACCCTTCTTCAGATGTATCATGCCCTTGCCCGTAGCAAACTAGACTACAGCAGTGTCGTTTATTCTTCTGCTAGGCCATCTGTGTGGAAACCATTAGCTACTGTTCACCATGCTGTTATTTGTATTGTGTCCGAGGCTTTTCGCATGAGTCCTATTATCAATATTTGTGCCGTGGCTGGTGAACCTCCTCTCCACTACAATGGTAACCAACTGCTTCAATCCTATGGGCTGCGGGTGCGTTTAGACTCTTCTCACCTTCACCTTACAGCTTTTCTCCATCTGCCCCATGATCTGCTGTACTCTGCTAGGCCATGTTCTCCTCTGCCAACATCTGTCCAATTGGCACATTCCCTGGAGTGGTATGACTTACCTCTGTGTGTGTTCCCTTTGCCTCACCATGACTATCCATGGCTGACAACACAGGTTGAAGGGTGCCTCGACTAAGCGGAATTTCCTGAAATGACCGCTGCTCCTGTTTGTTTGCAAGGGCCTTTTCATTGATCTTGTGTCTTTTGTGTTTTGTGGTTTTATTTGTTTTTACACTGATGGTTCCAAATCAGATACCTCGTTTGGGCACGCCTTCGTCACTGGTGTTTCTTGGTAATTTTTTGGCCTTCATCCATCTTGGCAGTTTATGGTAAAGTGACCACTTTTAAGGTCTTAGTTGCTTTTTCCTCTCAGCTATTTTTTATCCTTTAACCATGCTTTTAAATAAATATAGCTATGTAAATAATAAACACAGAATGTACATTCCACTGCACTCAAAATTTAACGTTCTAAGGCTAAATCAAAATATACTTATTGACTATTATTCCAAATGAGAGGACTTTCAAAACTCCTCACTTTACTGTGAATAATCTATAACTGCAGAGCTTTCTGCTATTTTTAATGATACAGTAAAGCTTCGCTATAACAAACTCCAAGGGACCCAAATTACCACTTGTTTGTTATAATGAAGTTCTTTATACTGAAATCAAAGATTTCAGGCATCGCAATTTGTTTCATCAATAAACCACTTGGAATTGTAGAAGTGTACGATTTTAAATATGCCAGTAATTGTAGTGTATATGACATTTTATATGTAGATAATCATACGTAAGTTGGTATGTACTACATAGAAACAGTACCATAAAGAGAGTAAACCGTATATGAATTAAGAATACAGTACTACATAAAATGTAGGAATACCTTTAAAATATTCCGACTCACTGCAGCAAAACACCACCCAAGAACATTCTGCTGATATAAACTAAAATGTTTTAAGCACATTCAGTTAACAATAAAAGTTACGTACATACATGAAACCATTTCAAAACAATACTGAAGAAAATGAAATATTTTAAGAACAAAACATGACACTTCAATTGATTTCAACTTTAGAAAAAAACTCTTTAATGGTTGTCTGCTTCTTCATGTCTCTAAGTTCTTTAGTTACATCTCTTTCTATTTTTTGTAGTGATGACATGTGATGGGATAAATTTACAGATGTCAGAAAAAGCCTTTCTAACACATCCAATGCATTACAGATTTCTTCCCGTTGAGGACGTTTGATCTCGGTTTCCTCTTCTGAGTCATTGTCATCGCTGCTAGCCTGAATGTTCTCTGCGGGTATCTCGTCCGTGACAGGAGAGCAAGTGGATACCTGATTATCCACTGACACAAAATCACTGAATGAAGTTTCATTAATGTCAAATTTTTTCTTCATTTCTACCCAGGCAGCTTCACACTCCTCTTCTTCTTTGGTGCAGTCAACTTCCTGTGTATTTGCTGGAAACCCTGCCTTGGCAAAACAATTTGCAACTGTGGCAGGTGTGATTCTGTTCCATGCTAACACGAGCCTGTGCATGGCCTGAAGAATGTTCCACTTCAAGGAACTTCTAGCATCTTTACCAGATTCCATTTGGCGCAGAAGGAATTGCACCAGTTGCTTTTTGTAGTCTTTTTTGACCTGTGCTATAATCCCTTGATCTAGTGGCTGCAGGGTACTGGTGCAGTTTGGAGGGAAAAAAATCACTTTGATGTTCTTCAGTGCTGATATGTTAGCATTATGAGCAGGACAGTGATCTATAAACAGCAGAATTTTCCTATTTTGCACCCCCATCCTACAATCAAAACTCTGGAGCCATTCTTGAAATAATGATGATGTCATCCATGAACTTGAGTTGGCTTTGTATTTGCAGGGAAGGTGTTTCACATTTTTGAAACATCTGGGTTTTGAAAACTTCCCAATCACTAGTGGTTCCATTTTCTCAGACCCATCACTATTAACACAAAACAGAACAGTAAACCGTTCCTTACTTTTCTTTCCTCCATGACAGGTTCGACCTTTTACCTCCAAAGTTCTGTCTGGGAGAAGATTGTAAAAAACTCCGGCTTCATCACAATTAAAAATGTTTTTTTTTTTCATATCCCGAGATAAGTGTGTCAAGATTTTCCTGCCATTTTTCCTGAACCTCAGGATTAACAGCAGCAGCTTCTCCACATACTTTCAAAGTGGTTAAATTATGCCTTACTTTGAACCTATGCAGCCAACCACCAGAAGCCTGAAAGTTTTCAATGCCCAATTTAAGGGCTTCTTCTCGTGCCTTTTCCTGAAAAATATTTCCGCCAACTGGTATATTTGATTTCCTGGAATGCATTAGCCAGTCAAACAATTTCTTCTCCAGTTCTTCATAAGGTGAAGGGCGCACACGTTTACAATCAGGTGACAAAAAATCATTCTCAATTACAGTGCGTTGGGTTAATATCGTCGAAAGCGTGGATTTCGCTATTCCAAATTCGTTAGCAATATCATTTTTTTTTCTTCCTTCATCTACTGCTTTTAATATCGCCAATTTAGTTTTTAGGTCAATTGCCTTTCGTTTTCTTGTCAGCATTTTTAATGAAGCGTGAACAAAAATTATCGTACAATTCACCAACGAAAACTAAATGTAAATTAGGGATGGGTCGAATAACCAAAAATGTCGATTCCGGTTCCGGTGCCGATTCTACAATTTAAATATCGGTTCCAGTATTCGGTTCTATGTATTTTGAATACTTGCCTTTTGCTTGCAACTTTATTAAACCAAGGCAGGTAAAATTCATTAAATGTTTTATTTAACCGTTATATGGAAGAATTGAACAATAACAAAGTGTGAAGATAAGTTTTAATGTATACAGATAAACTTGTTGTATTAAATTTATTTAAGGTTAGTAAATATGTAAAAAATTATTCTTTTTTTACATTAATATGTGGTGATTGTGATATGTTTGGAAAATACTTTAATTAAATAACTCATGGCCTCCAAACCAAAACATTGTGGCGTGCTGTATGATAAAGGTAACCTAACCTACAAAAGTTCGTTAAAAGGTCAACAGCTGGGTGGGTGTCCGGATTTCTTTTTTTTTTTTTTTGCTTCTTTTATGGTGTCTGGGCGGCCCTTTTTTTTTTTGCGTCTTTTACACAGCGACTCATTGGTTTTTTTTTTGCTGTGCTGGAATGTGACACCTCGAAAAAAAAACGTCTCTTCCTCTCTTACTCCCGGCCCGTGGCCATCCTACCAAACAAAGAAGGCTTGGAGGAATGTATCGATCGGCTAGCAGTGTTGTTTACTGGGGAGGGCTGAGCTAAAGAGAGAGAGAGAAGGGAGAGGAGTGTTGATGTAAGAGCGAGAGCTGAGATAACAGACTATTCTGATACACTTCCCTCCAAACATCGCCGAACAGTTTACGACTACCACTTCTTAATTGTTTTTCCGTGTTAAGCACTTTGCCGCACCACGTTGTACTGTAGTATCTCCTGCTGCTAACNTACCACTTCTTAATTGTTTTTCCGTGTTAAGCACTTTGCCGCACCACGTTGTACTGTAGTATCTCCTGCTGCTAACATAGTTCTCAACTGAAATGCCGACAAGCGCTAGTTGCATCAGCCAACACAAAAGCTTGTGACCAACTGCACCACCAAAGAACTGCAACATCTATGAGAATACCAGTGAAATTGTTTATGTTTTCGTAAGTGTCCACGGCGTTTGTGGATGCGAAAAGTTAATTTCATTTCCGTTTACAAAAAATTACTACCAAAATTTTTGGATTCGTGAAGCGCAAAAGGTGTTCGTTAAAGCGAATGTTTTATAAATCGACCGTAAATTTTAAGTGAAAAATTCGTACTACTGAAAATTATTTACATGTGAAAGTATAGTATTTTGGCGGGACCAAATGGTTTGTTCGTACTAATGAAATGTTCGTTGTAATGAAGTTCGTTGTACTGGTGCTTTACTGTATATGTTTTATCAGTATGGCGTTTCACCATAAATGCCGTGTGTGCTCCAATTCGATGAGTGACTTGACAGCCATTCGATCTGGCTCCACATCTCGCCCACAGCTGGCTAGTGCTGTGCATATTGGTGTTTGTGTTGTCTTCCTGTGGGTTCCAGGGCATTTGGGCATCCCTGGCAATGAAGCTGCGGGTATAGCGGCTAAGGAGGCATACAGCCTTCCACCCTGTGGTCCTCGTGTCCCTGTGTGCGATGTGCTGCATGCAGTCCTTGACCTTGTTTAGCATACTTGGCGTGGACTTCTCTCCCACTGTGAACAAGTTACGGGTCATCTCTGACTTGCCGGTTTGCACTCGTCCTGATGTTTCTTGTAACCGTAGGGAAGATGTTGTGCTTTCTCACCTTCGCATTGGGTAAACTTGTCTGACACCCAAATATCTGCTTCGTGGCGAACCCCCACTTGAGTGTAATGCCTGTGGCACTCCCTGTACTGTCTGGCACATTGTTGTGGAGTGTCTCAGGTTTGACCAAGCTCGTCGCAATTTGAATATTCCTGACGACCTACTGCGAATGCTATGTGAGAGTATGTCTGTGAGTAGTGTATTTCCATTGTTACGAGTGACAGATGTTTTTAATGTGTTGTGATTCATTTTTTGTCCATGTTTTGATGCTCCTACGAAGTATTTGTGCTCGTTTTGTTCGTTTGTTTTTAGACTGCTATGTTGCCTCTTGTGGATGTTTTTTTTTCCCCTTCCTTCCTTCCTTCCTTCTGAGGAGTTTTCAAAAAAAAAAATTCCTAACTTTTTTTTGCCTCCTGTAGATGTTTTTAAATCTGTTTTTTCCTAAGTTTTCTGTGGACGTTAATGACTCCGTTTTAGAGCGCCCTCACAATTCCACTCACTCACTCACTCACTCACTCACTGTTGTGCCACTGGCAGCTAATGGTGCTGGCCAGGCAGGTTGTGGGAATGTCTGCTAAACATTCTAATAAATAACACCAGTGACAGTATATCTAAATACCTCTAATTATAGACGTTAAAAATCAGCTTACCGTAAATTGTGCGTTAATCTAGGTAGTGATAAGGATTCAGTCTGGAAAGGGAATTAAAATATTTCAGTGTGTGTAAAAAATTAAGTTACCAAAAAATAAAACAACACTTAATATTACTAGATTCATACTCTGTAACCCTAAGATGGTTTGCTAAGCAACCTATTTATGAGCCATATCCCAGAACCAGTTTGAATTTATAGTCAGTAAATGTGGCATCAGAGAAATTACATTTTAATTAACTTCTGTAGGAATGTTTTTGATGTGACACACAGGTTATATTTTGTTGCCTAGGTTTACACTGAGGGGACAAAAGTCATGGGATAGCAATATGCAAATATACAGATGGCAGTAGTATCGTGTACAAAATGTATAAATGGGCAGTGCATTGGTTGGGCTTTCATTTGTAGTCAAGTGATTCGTGTGAAAATGTTTCTGATGTGACTATGGCCACACAACAGGAATTAACAGACTTTGAACGCGGAATGGTAGTTGGAGCTTGACGCATGGGACATTCAATTTCGGAAATGGTTAGGGAATTCAACATTCCGAGATCCACAATGTCAAGAGTGTGCCGAGAAAACCTAATTTCAGGCATAACCTCCCACCATGGACAACGCATTGGCCGACCGCCTGCACTTAATGACCGAGACCAACAACGTGTGCGCAGAATGGTCAGTGTTAACAGACAAGCAACACTGCATGAAATAACTGCAGGAATCAATGTGGGACGTACGACGGATGTGTCCATTAGAACAGTGCGGCGAACTCTGGCTGTACTGGGCTATGCCAGCAGAAGACAGACTAGAGTGCCTTTACTAACAGCACGACATCGCCTGCAGCACCTCTCCTGGGCACGTGGCCATATCGGTTGGACCCTAGACGACTGGAAAACCGTGGCTTGGTCAGATGAATTCCGATTTCAGTTGGTAAGAGCTGATGGTAGGGTTCGAGTGTGGCGCAGACCCCACGAATCCATGGACCCAAGTTGTCAACAAGGAACTGTGCAAGCTGGTGGTGGCTCCACAATGGTGTGAGCGGTTTTTACATGGAATGGACTGGATCCTCTGGTCCAACTGAACTGATCATTGACTGGAAAGGGTTATGTTCAGCTACTTGGAGACCACTTGCAGCCATTCATCGACTTCATGTACCCAAACAACAATGTAATTTTTATGGATTACACTGCGCCATGTCACTGGGCCACAACTGTTCGCAATTGGTTTGAAGAACATTCTGGATAATTCCAGCGAATGATTTGGCCACCAAGATAGCCCAACATGAATCCCATCGAACATTTATGGGACATAATCGGGAAGTTAGTTTGTGCACAAACTCCTGCACCCGCAACACTTTCGCAACTATGGAGGTCTATAGAGGCAGCGTGGCTCAATATTTCTGCCGGGGACTTCCAACGACTTGTTGAGTCCATGCCACGTCGAGTTGCTGCACTTCGCCGGGCAAAAGGAGGTCCGACACGATATTGGGAGGTATCTCATGACTTTTGTCGCCTCAGTGTATCTGCTTGCCCACATCTCATGTAAAAGAGGGTATTTGTATTGGGATTAATAGTTTGGATCCATAAAACTATTAAATTTGGACACTCTTTTTTTATCTGAGACATTTGCATATAATAATTCCTTAGTTCCTAAATAATATATTTTTTGGTCATTTAGAAATTTAGCAGTGACAAATTCTGATATCAGTGATTAGTGGTTCTTCAGTAGGCAGTAGACTATACATCCATTTGAAGTATTACTTCACACCTGACAAAGTTTTTCTTTTTACAAACTTTGTTTACTTCAATGATAAATGTGTAGAATTGGAGTGTTTGTTAAATGTTTAAAATTTATAGTTACCATTTGTCTATGTGTGCAAATTATGTTTGTAGTTGATTTGCCCATTTCCAAAACCTGTTAAGTTCACAAAGTCTCAATTTTTTATTTCATTATTCAGTAGTTGGCAGCATGCTGCATACATTAAGCAAAAAGGAAGGATACATTTAACGTTAGATCCCATTCTTATTTACCATCAAAAGTAGCTCCAGTTCTATAATATGTTCTGTTACTGCTACAGTTCCAGAAAGGATTATGTTTCTATAAGGATGCGGGAACAAAATCTGTTGCGTCCATTAGATATTAAATTGTTTGTATAGATCACAGTTACAAAAACAGTTATGTCCACCAATGCTTTTAAACTATATTTTCTCTAATTTAAAAAGCACCTAAATTTATTTTGGTGTTTTAGGAGCTATTTAATGTTTTGTCATTTGTGCTACTGTAAACATGGTGTTTGTTGACAAGTATCCACATTGTGAATAATTTAACTATTATTGTGACATTGTCATACTTCTGTCACTGTTGTACACTTTCATAAACTTTTTGTTAATTATTTCTTTGTATCAGTGTATTGGTTTTCTTGCACAATTTTTCACCGTAAAATTCTACATAATATAACAATTCTAAACTACTGTTCGCACATGTATGAAAAAAAACTGTATTTGTGTGTAATAAGCTAACCCATAATTAAATTTTTAGAGTTATACCAGATATGTTGTTACATCGTCATTTGTTCATTAAAGTCTGTGTGCTGCTTTTGTAAGCACTGATACTTCTGTATGATTATCTGTATACATGTGACTTTCTTTGCCAGGATAATCCTGCTGTATTTGAAGGTACCACCTCTCAAGTTGCTGTCCGGTACACAACTAGCTTACATAATGGAGGAACAGGATGGATGATCAACTTCATGGCAGTTGCTCCAGGTAAAGCATTACAGTTGTACATTATGCACTATTCTACACCTATCCGATACAGCAGGTCATTTTGTTTTAATCTTGAAAGTGATTACTGTATGTACTTGCAGTTTGATTTCTTAAGCAAAGACTGTGCACTTCAGATAACTTGAGAATACAGCTTGTGTGTTGCAAACATTATTATGGAACCTTTAAACAAAGCCAAAAACTCCATCCTCATGCTGGTGAGAGAATACAATTGTGTACATACTTGGACAACATCATATCACACAAAATACAAACAATACAACTGACATCTAATGCATGCCACTAGTTGCTAAATTTACCACCACCCTTCGTACAACAAAACTCAAGTTAACCTTAACGTAAATCAAGTTAACCTGGAGCTCTTCCGCGTCTTTTCGGCTCGGGCGCAGTGTGTTATCAAGGACAGCCGGCTTAAATCTTGGACACTCTTCATTTTGTCGCTCACGGTACTTGTTACCCAATAAGTTTATCTGGGACAATGTTTGGAAGCTATGCAGACAATCTCTCAGTACACAGGTTCCCTTCCTTCAAGTCAATAACAGTATTGTTACTGATGGGAATTGTTGGATAATATTTTGCAGAATTTTCAAGCTGCACACATTACACTTCCTCATTTTGAGCCATCAAGGAATTATGTGAAATGGTGGGGGTCCACTTTGGTGGCTCTGGTGAGGAGGACTATAACCAGAATTTCACCCTTCTTGAGTTGGAGCTGTCTTTATCGCATTCGAAGCATACATCTGTTGGCCCCAACAATATACATTATGCTATGTTGCAACACTTCCCAATCAATTGGAAACTGTTTTTGCTGAAGATCATTAATAACATTTGGACCTCTGGTGTTTTCACTTGAAGCGGTGCGAGTCAACCCTTCTACTGTTTTTTTAAATCAGAGAAGGTCAAGAGAGATGTTTCTAGTTATCGACCTATTTCCCTCACCAGCTGTGTTTGTAAGACCATTGAGCGTATGGTTAACGCATATCCGATGTACTGCCTTGAGACCGGGTAGCTTCTAATCACCTATTCACTGTGGTTTCTCCCAAAATCGGTCTGCGGTGGATCATTTGTCAGCTTGGAGGCTGCCAAATAAAGTGCCTTTTTGCAAAGGCAGCACTTCCTTACTGTTTTCTTTGACCTTGAGAAGGCATATAACACATTATGGTGACATGGTATCTTGCAACAGCTGTTCACTTAGGATTTTTGTATTGCATGCTCCTACTTTTATACAGAAATTGATGTGTTTTCACATCAACAGAGTTTGCAGTGGTGCTACCTACTCTCAGGAGTTTGTTAAAGGAAGCAGTGTGCCACAGGGAAGCATTTATAGTGCCACACTCCATTCCATAGCTGTCAATGGCATTGTGTCAGTTGTTCAGCCACCTGTGGAATGTGCACTGTATGTGGATGGCTTTACCATTTTCTACCTTGCTCCATCTCTCAGCATGGCAGAATGGTGGATCCAGCTGGTCATCCACTGCCTTGGTGACTGGGCGGACAGACTTGATTTCCACTTTTCCACAGTCAAGACAAAGGTGGTCCACTTCTGTAGGAAATGTGGCATTTTTCCATCTCCTAAGGTTCTTTTATATGGCTCTGTTTCAACAGATTTGAACACTTCACATTTTTAGGCCTTTTTTTTTTTTACTGTAAACTCTCTTGGAGGAGTCATATTCAGATATTCAGTCCCTGATATCTTCCTTTGTAAGGGACATAAATCTTTTGAGCTCGTTTAGTGGTCGTAACTTAGGTGCTAACACAGTCACCCTTCTTCAGCTGTATTGTGCCCTGGTCCGTAGCAAACAAGACTATGCCAGTGACGTTTATTCTCCTGCTAAGCCATCTGTGCTAAAACAGTTGGCAAGTGCTTACCACACCGGTTTTCATATTGCAACTGGGGCTTTCCGTATGAGCCGTGTCATCAGTCTTTGTGCGCGACTGATGAACCTCCTCTATCTTACAGGTCTGACCACCTATTTCTTTCATATGAGGTGTGGGTACGTTCAGACTTAGACTTAGCACCAGCGTTCGTCAAAGTGGGCCCTCCCGAAAAAGCCACCAATGTTTTTTTGGTAGGCCCACTTAAAAAAACCCACTAATTGCACCAAATGGGTTTTTTCAAACATTTTTAATGTTTGCTTTGTATTAAACATTCAGACATGTTAATTAAATTTTATTTTATTGACAGTAAATAGTTTGACTCACTATAAAGAGGAAATAAGTGAGTCATTTTCTGTACTGAGCAGCAAGCAGAAGGGGATTTCCCCTTCTACATTGCTGAAAGTGATTCCTCCTCCTTGTATTGATGAAGGGGGTTCCCCTCCATCCCAAAGAACCTGACTGACTGAGGAGTAGTATATGCTAAGGAGTTCCCTTTTCCAGTTACACAAATGAAGCTGTTTAGTTAGGCAGTAGATGAAGCTGATTATTTATGCATTAGATTTTGTAATATTTCAGTTAAAATCAATATGCAGTTGTTACCTTTCAGTGAAACTAGAAATCCGTAATGCTGTTCACTATTTTTATTTCCTCGTGTGTCTTCTCAAACAAATTATACCAATTATTACTTTCCTCTTCTCAAAACAAATATTAATATCGCTACTTTTCAATTATCCATGATTTAAATTCAAACATATTGCCACAATTATATAATTTAAATCTTTTACGTGTTACAATTTAAAAAATTATAATCTCTCTTCATCATGCACACATCTATTTTTTAAGGTGGTGGTATTAGTTCTGTTAAATAAAAACATTTGACTTAGAACTTCACCGTAATTTTTTTTTTGTTACCTGCTCTCTAATTGGCTGTCATCGGACCACGCCACATTTCTCTTCCAACCAGCAAAGGCGAGATGAGAACCAACCAGGATACTTTTCTTTCGTTCATGTGATTTACAACATGCAATGCTTACTACTGATGTGTGAAGCGCACTGACAATTATTTAAACACGACTTCGCTTCTTCTTAACATTTCATCACGTCACCCTAGACAGGGTTTGAACCCGGAAACGATTTGCTACCAGAGCCTACCAGCACACCCCTAGACCCAGGGGTATCCATGGACATGTCAGCCAAGTTTTTTTTTTTGCCCTTATCCATAATTAAATTCAAAACATATTGCTGGGCCAGCCAAGCAGCCCAGCTAAGCACCTGAGCTCACGCAGCCGATGCAACCCTGCATGACAGAGAAGCCTGCTTTTGCCCCATCCCGCACCACAGAGAGCCCTTGGGCAGGTGGAATATATGTCCGTGCACCGCCGCAAAACACCTAGGAGGTCACTAATGTTAACTTCTTATAGATAAAATTCCCTTATCAGGAAACCTTTTAATCCTTGATTTTATTAAGCAGGAAAGGGTTACACTTTTGTAAGCCCAGGATCTCTCTCTCTAGACATGTTGTGGTCAGTTCATGTAGAATTTGCTCCTATTAAATGTATTTAAATCTTTCATAAGACCGCCCAGGGGCGATGGAAGAGAGCCATCGCCAGTTTCTTAAATGTGCGCAGGCTAATGAAGAGGCTAAAAGCATCAGTTTAATAATTTTATTGTAATTTTCAAGACTGCAAGATTATGCAGATGGACGCTTGAGACTCCATGGCAGCAAAACCTTCTGAGTGTAGGCCTGTACTCAAGGGTATGATCAAATGATTCACCTAAGTTTTCTTTTCTAATGGAAACCATCTAAATAATTCCTCAAAATAAAGATGAACATTAAAATTTTTCTTTTGCAACATAATTACAGAGGTTCTGTAATTGAGTCTACTCTAAAGTAAAGCTAGTTAGGGTGTATTTTTGCTCCATTAATCTACTGAAGTTAAAAAAAAAACTTGTTTAGTGAACACTTTGACAAAAGTTATGGCATTCATCAGAACTAATTAGATTTTCGTAATACTGTTTTTGAAATCTATTAGCTTAGAGAGAGAGATATATATGAATTTTACTAATGCTCTGAGAAAATTTAATACATTAACCACATCCATTATCAGTAAGAAATCTGGTTGGAATAATTAGTTCTGGTAACTAAAGTTGTTCATACGTGTCTGATGTTAATTTGTCTTGATATCTTTCCTACAACAGTAATAAATGTCACCTTTTAATCAGTGTATATCTGTGTGATTTGTGTAGAGTTGAAATTTAAATACTAATTAAAAGGGTATAATTTGTGTTGTATCTTAATACATTTTGTCACAGTCTATCTCTAATCAGTTGGAACAAGGTAAGAATCACCTTACTTGCCTATGGTAGAGAATTTAAGTGTTTGATAATTTATGATTTTTCACCCAGTGTTTAAGGTGGTATTATTTGATGACAAATAGATAATAGGAATTTTATTCTCAATAGTTCTGGTTTGCCCGGCGGCCCCACAGACAAATTCATTGGCATCCTATGTGCAAGGCTTCTCTTTCTCACCAGTACTCATTTACCTTTCAAATAAAAAAAACAAAATAGAATTTTTAATTTCTACTAACACACATTAAATGGCATCATGGTTTATTGCAACAGCTGTCAGCTTGAGGTTTTTGCGGACATATTGTGCCGTAGCACAAATAACATTAACGCAGATCAGTTTAAAAACTCTGTATTTTAAATAAATGAGTACATAAACTCTGCAAGGCACCCTTGAGGGATCATTCAAATTAAGAATCTCATAGAAAAAGCATTAAATTATGCAATAGCATTACAAAAATTCCCTCTTGAACACTAAAAAACTTAATTAATTGATCACAAAACTTGATGAATTTATAAAATTTAAATACAACTTGCAAAGACTAGAAATGGAAAATTACTATATATCAATCTTTAAACAGCAATTAAAACAATTATAAGAAAAACTTGACTAGATTCCACTTCATGACCAACTGGAAAGGAGGGCAGCAATTTAAGCCTAGTACAGCCTCCGTTTCTTTAAAATTCACACATTAAAATTAATATTAAAAAAGATTATTATTTCGGCGAAGGCACTCAAATGACCCATTAAAGCTCCAACAGAATAAAACTGTGGCATACTAACCACATTTAAAAACATACGTGAAATAGCCCAACGCGAGAGTCGTGAACACCACAAATAATTTAAAATGATTCAATCTTGGGCGGCGAACAAGACAATATACAACGCGTTAAAACAAAGAGACACAGTAACACAACGTCTTAGTTCTACCGAAACAGAATTTTAACTGGCAACCAAAACCTCAATTTGGAAAAAACTAGCATTACTACTCACCCAAGACAAACACAGCTATGCCACACAAACACTAAAGCATTTTAAAAGAGCCCAACAAACGCACAGAAAACGTCCACGACTCACCGCTAATTACCCCCTAATGCTCGGCGGCTCAGGCAACAAGTCTAATTCATGTGAGCCACATCGCGGCATCTACGTCCAGGAGGACGACAAGTGCGGCAGTTAAATTATTTCGATGTTCTCTTGCAGGAGACGGTCGAGGGCATAGATTTGGAAGAGTCCCAGCCGTGCAGTGGCTTAAATAAACTATCAGAATAGAATAAAAAAATTATGATGCACGAGCCGAGGGGAAAGCGAGGGGGGGGGAAAGAGGAAGGGATCCTAGCCGAGCAAAGAGTATACCTCTGCATCGAGTTGGAAGCAAAGAAAATGTCTTGCGCGATGAGCGCTAGCGTCGCAATCTTCCTACATTTATACTGTACAGCAATTTATGACCTTCTGTGCTTTCAGAGTTTGCAATGGTGCTACCTACTCTTGGGAGTTTGTTCAGGAGAACGGTGTGCCATAGGGGAGCATTTTGAGTGTCACCCTGTTTGTTATTGCCATCAATGGTATTGTGTCTGTCATTTGACCACCTGTGGAATGTGCCCTGTATATAGATGACTTTATTATTTTTTGTCGTGCTGCATCTCTGTGCATGGCCGAAAATCAGGTCCAGCTTACTGTCCACTTCCTTTGTGACTGAGCAGACAGCTGTGAATTCCATTTTTCCACCGCCAAGACACAGGTCATCCGCTTCTGTAAAAAACGTAGCATCTTTCCTTATCCCGAGGTGCTTTTGTACAGCTCTGTTTTGCCTGTTTCCAATACTGTCAAATTTCTAGGCCTCTTGTTTGATAGTAAACTCACTTGGAACAATCCTATTCAGTCCCTGAATTCTGTCTGTGTAAAGGACCTAAATCTTTTGAAAACTATGACTGGGGTGCTGACACAGACACCCATCTTCGGCTGTATCATGCATGGTCCGTAGTGTCGTTTATTCTTCTGCTAGGCCATCTGTAATGAAACCATTAGCGATTGTTCACCATTCTGCTATTCTTATTGCTATAGGGGCTTTTTGCACGAGCCCTGTTATCAGTATTCTTGCCGTGGCTGGTGAACCTCCTCTCTACTACAGGCATGACCAACTGCTGCTTTCTTATGGAGTGCATCTGCGTTAATACTCTTCTCACCTTCACCGCTAGGCTATGTTCTCCTCAGCCAGCATCTGTCTGATTTGTACATGCCCTGGAGCGGTACAACTTACCTCTGCGTGTGTTGCCTTTGCCTTGCCTTGACCAGCCGTGGCTGGCAACACAGGTTGAAGTGCGCCTCGGCCTAGTGGATGTCCTAAGATGACCACTGCTCCTGTGGTTTGCAAGAGCCTTTTGTTTGATCTTGTGTCTTTTGTGTTCTATGATTTTCCTTGCTTTTACACCGATGGCTCCAAATCATATATCTTGACTGGATGCCCTTTTGTCACTGGTGCTTCTCAGTATCTTTTTGGACTTCATCCATCTTGCAGTATTTGAACTGCAGAGCTTTTTGCTATTTTGAATGCTGTGTGTTTTATCAGTACGGGGTATCACCGTAAATGTCTTGTGTGCTCAAATTTGTTGAGTGCCTTGACAGCCATTTGATCTGGCTCCAATGCTCATATGCTTCTTTCCATGATCCAAAGAAGCTGGGAGGGGTTGTGCGGATTGGTGTTCACGTCCTCTTCCTGTGGTTTCCAGGGCATGTGGGCATCCCTGGACATGAAGCTGCAGATATGGCGGCGAAGGAGGCATGCAGTTTTCCACCCTGTAATCCTTGTGTCACTGTGTGCAATGAGCTACATGCAGTCCGTGGTCTTGTCTGGCATGCTTGGCAGCTGGAGTTGACTTCTCTTCCAGTGTCCAACAAGTTACGGTCCCTCTCCGACATGCCTGTTTGCGCTCGTACTGTTATTTCTTGTACCTGCAGGGAAGATGTGCTTTCTCATCTTTGCATCGTGAACACTTGTCTGTCACACAAATGCCTGCTTTGTGGCGAACCGCCTCCTGAGTGTGATGCATATGGTACTCCCTTGACTGTCCATCACATTCTGGTGGTGTGTCGCAGGTATGACCAGGCTCGTCGCACTTTTAATGCTCCTGACTACCTACCGCGAATGCTGTGTGATGGGGGTACATCTGTGAGCAGCATATTCCCATTTTTACATTTGATGGGTCTTTTTAATGTGTTGTGATTTGGTTTTTTTGTTCTTGTGGTGTTGCTTCTCTATAGTATTTTATCGTTTTTTATTAATTGTTTTTGTGACTCTATCTGTATGTGCCTGACTTTTTTTCTGCCTCCTGTGGAGTTTTTCATCTGTTTTTACCTTACATTTGTTTCTACCTGCTGTGGAAGTTTTCAGTGTGTTTTAGACATAACATTACTGTGGGTGTTAATGACGCTGCTGTCGAGCACCCCACCATCCTACTTACTCACTCACTCACTCACTCTCACTCACTCATTGTTATGTGACATTATGTTTTAACACTTTGAGTGCAGCCGACATAATATTACATTATCTGAGTTTTACAGAGTTGTATGTTGTTTGCTTAAACATTACGACACCCGTATTCTTTGAAGACACTGGTGACAAAATAATACTGTACCACCAGTCTCCCGTAAGGTTCTCCGCGGCATTATAATATGTCAGCAACACTCAAAGTTTAAATTACTCAAACGAACAGGATTGATTGCATGTTATTCTATGCAGGAAAGAACATTTGATTGGACACTTTATATTGGCGTTATATTGGCAGGTAGCTGGCCAGTACTGAACGGTACACAATTTAGTAAGTGTGTCCAGTGTTGTGTCTACCAATAGGACAGTTGTAAATTGCAATATAGAGGCCAACAGATCGGATGGTCATGCAGCCGTGAATATAGGAGACTCACTTATGCCTTGTCTTAAATTTCAGTCCGTATATACCGTACTCAAAGTATTAAATTTGCAACAGATGTTTTTTTTTTTNTTATGCCTTGTCTTAAATTTCAGTCCGTATATACCGTACTCAAAGTATTAAATTTGCAACAGATGTTTTTTTTTTTGAGGTGATACAGCATTGCAGTTTTTCTAATGTGTTTGCATTATCTATTAATTTATCTGTACTGATNTTTTTTTTTTTGAGGTGATACAGCATTGCAGTTTTTCTAATGTGTTTGCATTATCTATTAATTTATCTGTACTGATGTGATACAAATTTGGAGGAAGATGTGTTTACCATTAAAATGTTACTATTTCATTAATGTAAAACTTATTACTTCACCACAGCACAGGCCTTATCGTTCACTGTATGTTAGGCCTATGCACAATACCACAGTTAGATTTTTCAGTAATTTTGACTCACTCGGGGATGTTTATGCACAAGCCAAATAAACATATTTATATTTCATCAGTAAAAAATGCCTAATTTTTCTGTTAAGAGTTGTATGAACATGACTTTGTACATACAGTTCAAATGTGCCGTTTGCACAGAATTTTCATATTTAAGGAGAGTGACATGGGTCAAAATTTTTACCTATTTGGTTCATACGGACAAATTTTGGGGAACCATGAGTGTCCGTAAAATAGAGGTTTTAGCTTATCAGCAGACAGTGAAACACACTTTGTTTTTCTCCAAAAAAAGGAACCCACTTGTTTTAAACAACATATTCACTATTGAAACACTTTTAGTACAAGTTATTATTGGTTTAATATGTGTGGTAAAAAAAACTAGCAGAATTTACCACGTTTTAGTTTTCTAAACTTTTTGCAAATTTTTACATTTAAAATGTTAAGATTGGTGTCATTATTATTATTCTAAAAATACTTTGGGTGTAAAAACATTTTTAAATAACTAAACAAAAAAATAACCTTATTCCAAAGCATAATTAGCAAGAAAATTGGATTTGAAATGTTAAGCTACATAATTTTGTGATATAAGAATCTGAGATTTTACACAGTAGGCCTGTACTTCAAAATAATAAGTGACAAGCGGATTAACAAAGAATATTTGCAGATTGATGCAACATCAGATACATATGAAATTATTTTATCAGCTTACATTGCTAAAAAAGAATTTTAATTAATTAATTTTTTTTTTTTTTTCCAGGAACAGCAGTACGAAATTTTTAATATCTGCACACCGAGTCCTGAAATGTGTGTATACACGGTGTGTTCTGACAGAAGATTATGCAATACCTACTTTATTTTACATAGTACTATATTTTAAACTGGAAAAAACTTTAAAATTATTTCTGTGAATATGTTTTGATAATAAAAAAATCTTTTATTACTGGTGCATAAGGTTTTGTTAAAAATTCTGGGTTTCCTTGGAATATCCTGTCATTTTCAACTTGTATAACTGCATTACCTCCTTTCCTTTCCTGACTTCAGAAGCCAACATTTGATTGACTTGTAAGGAAAGTACCAACACTGAAAGATGTGGTTACAATAAATTAAAACTGTGGGGAATTGGGGAGAGGTCGAAGGTCAGAAATCTTAAAGATTTTTTTATAAGAAGGAAAACTGGAGCTGCATTATTTATATGTTGCTGCTGTCACACTCCACTGACTGTACGACGTTATTTTGCAGTGCCCCAGGTATCACCAGACTTCTTACTACTTGATGAGCTACAGCAAATGCTATTAGTGCGTTTAGAGTAAAATTTCAATCTGGATTTAACCTGGAGTGGATTGAAGAATCCCAATTGAAACGTTACTATAAACAGATCTGGACTGGATTGTAGAGTCCGGATTGAAATATAGTCTAAACTTTGCTGATAGGAGTAAACTAGCAGTGAGAACAAAAACAAGTGCTGCCATTTTGGAAGTGTATTGTTCGCATGTTTGCACATATTGAGTTTTAAAGTTTGCTTTAAGCAAATTCTAAGCTACTTGTGCGATAATGTCCAAAAAGAAGGAAATGCAAAATGCTTGGACCGAAATGGACATACAGTTTTTTATAAGCATACTGTTGGAGAAACACAAATATTAAAGTTATATCAAGGCAAAAAATAAAAATCTGGGAAGCGAGACATTTTTGATTTTCTACGAGTAGAAAAAAAAAGTTTGCATCAAAATTAATCTGGGTTTACAATAAAAAATTATGTGTTTATGCAGCAAGTGCTGATCTGGCATATGGAAACACATCTTCTATATTTGCAGTTTCCAATTTATTATTTCATTCTTAATTTCAACCAATAGAAACATGCAACAAGCCTGTCATGTTTACTTTTTCCCTAACCTAGCCTTGTATATCACAACCATATTAAAGATCATCATACTTCAAAGCAAACGTGCACACACACATTTTAAATATTTTTACACTTACTTTGCTGTAAATAACAGTTTCCCGCCAGTGACACAGACTGCTCTGTTCTGATTGGTCACCGCAGAAGTTTCACTTAAGATATCAAATATAAATATAGGTGAACTCACAACCATCCGTGCCAATGGCCATACCGTCACCTGGCATTCTTCTGATCGCCGTGGTTCAACGTGGTAGGGCGTGGTCAGTACTTGGCCCCCATAAGGGTCATCAAAAGGTCAGGCTGAAGATGAGGTTGTGTCCAACAGGTACTCCATCCAACCTGTCCCATACTGGGGCAACAGGCAATAGCTGCCCTTTTGTTTACTCACAACTGTCAGTCGCTTGCCTGTCTGGAGGTCACGTGATCTTCAACCAATCACAGAGCAACTTTTTTTCTATCCGTCATTCCGTCAAATATTTCTCAAATTTTAACTTTTAATGGACGGACAGATGGGCCAGTGCCTTCTAACAACATTCCGTAGGTGCAAATACACACTTTGTAATAAAATGCAAGTCAGAGGATGTGTGTTTATTTATCTTTGATGGTAAATTCAGGAATTTAAAATGTAAACAATAATTCAGTATAAATTTTCATCACAATAAATTATTTCCCCAAAATATTTCATTCTTGAAAATGTATTTCCAACCAAAATATACCTCCAATTACAGAAAGATCATGATGTTAAGTTGTCACACTGAAATTTTGCCGTACAGAAGGATTAACAGATGATGGATTGTTGTGAATCGCTTTCAATAGACTGACGAAAACACAGACGGATGACTGACTGACGGACGGGCGACTGACAGGTGCGACGGATGGTTGTGAGTCCACCTTATTTATTTAATGCTTAAGGAATTNTGACTGACGGACGGGCGACTGACAGGTGCGACGGATGGTTGTGAGTCCACCTTATTTATTTAATGCTTAAGGAATTCCCAACAATGCACATGACCTACCAAGTTCCATTGGAAACCAATTCAAAAGATAACACACTTTCAGTTCTACACCCGAAATAACACATANAAGTTCCATTGGAAACCAATTCAAAAGATAACACACTTTCAGTTCTACACCCGTAATAACACATAATTTAATGCTTAATTTTCTATTGTAAACCCAGCTTAACTCCGGGATAAAAACAGTTAAACTATTGTCTATTTATTTTAGGAGTATCGTTTGTTTTCTATTTCATACGCTTGCAGAAACGTGTCACTACACAGCTTCCAGTCTGTTTTCACTTCATCTTTCCACTTATTTACACGTCGACCCAGATTGAAAACTTTACCTTGAATGTGACTTTGTCTATATTTGCCCCGTGCTTGCCACAGTTTAACTCCAGTCCGAGTTCAGTTCAGTCCAAAGGTTTACTCTAAACGTAGTTTATGTGATGATAGTACATTTGCAAACGACCATACTCCCATTTCTTGTGTGGGGCAGGACTTTTCAATGTGGTGTAGTGTGTTATGTACAGTAAACTCCAGATTTTCTAGGATAATGACTGATTAAGCGTTCACGGTTAAAGCCAGTGGCGGATTTACCAGCAGGCTGAGTAGGCTGGAGCCTAGGGCGGCAGATTTTAGGGGCGGCAAATTTGGGGCCAAATTTTTTTTATGTCTTACAGAAATTAAAAACATTCATATTTATATACCTAAATGTTATTAGATCCACACAAACAATTCAACATGTAATATGTTTCACCACTTAGATAAATTTTTCTACAATTTGCGTAGTCGCGTTTGGTTTGTAGCGCGGGAACGAGTGACAGGACCGTTCGCTAAGTGTGTCTGGCCGAATTGACTGCACGAGCGCAGTGCGGCGTGACCGCCGCGGGAGCCGAAGCGGAGCGGCGGCCAGCGATACAAACGGGGAAGTCCCGTCCCGTATTTACTTTTTCTGGTTGTGTGCTGTAATTTTTCAAACTGTTTCGTGGATTGTATGAATAATTTCATAGCATAATATCACCGGTGCGTAGAAACTTATAGTAGGTAAGTAATCATAATATATTACAATAATTCATCCGTAAAGAATCAGTAAGACGTAATTTAACTTGATAAATAGTTGTTTCGGAAGCTATGCATAGAAATTTTGATATTTTTGTTATATCATACTTAAATACATTTCTTTTACTTATGTTAGGTAATTATTCAAAGTCTGAAGGCTGAACAAAGGATGTACGAGAAATAAAACTCCCAATGTAATCTTTTTTATTTTGGTTCTTGGAATCCAAGAAATTGTTAGAATGAGTGATGGGAGAAAGCTACTTAGTGGAGCTGAGTATAAAAAGAAGGCCAAAATGAAAAATTAAGAACAAAAACAGATTATCCGTAAAACGAAAAAATTTTGACTATTTTTTTTTTAAGTGGAAGTGGAAGTAGTGTTGAAAGACCAGGAACTTCAACAACATGCACTGACACAATACAATCTGGAAAAGATGAAACCGATTTGAACTCTCCGGCCCAACAACAACAGTCATTCGTTGAACCATCTACTTTTGAAAAAACGGATATTTATGTTTTTGACGTAGAGGCGGTAGAGGAATCATCAATAAGTATAACAATTGAAGATGTGTATCAGAACCAGAAGTTAAGTAATGACCAAGTGCAAACAACAGTAAATTTAAACAAAGATCCAGCTTTATGGGAAATCAACGATACCTTAAGGGAGATTATCGCAAGGTACGGCTTCGATCAAAACAAGTCTTGTGACTTCTCTAAAAGTGAAAAAAATATATATGCTGATCAGCGTCGTTTCTTGCCAGTGAGTATCTTCCAAAGAAAAATGAAAAATAATGAAGTGAATGACCGAAATTGGCTGGTTTATTCTGAAAGTAAAAGATCTGTATATTGCGGGCCCTGTTTGGCATTCGGTCCATTGGAGAATAAGACTCAGTTTGAGAACGAAGGATTTAATGACTGGAAAAATGCAGAACACCGAGTAGCTCAGCATGAAAACTCTGCGCGTCATAAATCTAGTATCCTTAGTTTGAAAGTTAGAAGTGAGATTGATGGCCGACTCGATAATTTACTGCATGTCCAGATTGATGAAGAAATTACTTATTGGAGAAACGTTCTGAAGAGGGTTGTTGCCGTAGTGAAGCGACTGTGTTCAAGAGGCCTCGCTTTCAGAGGAAAAAATGAAAAGTTCGGTGATCCGCATAACGGAAATTATTGTATGATTTTGGAACTGTTAGCTGAATTCGATCCTTTTTTAGCCAGTCATATTGAACGATTTGGGAATCAAGGTTTTGGAAGTACCAGTTACTTATCAAAGACCGTTTGCGATGAATTTATTCTCTTGATGGGTCATAAAGTCTTAAAACACATTGGAGACGAGATAAGAAGGGCGAAATATTTTTCTTTAATCATCGACCAACTTACCCTCGTCATTAGATACGTTTTAGAAACAGGAGAACCGTGTGAAAGGTTTCTCAAGTTTTTGCCCTCAGTGGTACATAAAGCTGAAGAAATGTTTTCTGCCATTATCTCGGAACTCAAAACACTGGGCATAAATATTGAAGACTGTCGTGGACAATCATATGGTAATGCCGCGAACATGTCTGGTCAGTGGCGGATTTACACATTTGCCGCCAGTAGGCTATTCAAATTTTGCCGCCCCTACCGATCTCTACAATTGGATACCCTAGTTCACAATCATATTAATTACAATTTTTTTGTCAATTAAATTGTAACTTTATGATTTGTGCACTATCGTCCTAATTACACCACCTTTTCCCCGTAATTAGTATGATTGTGAACTAGGGGATCGATATGTCAGTTTATAGATTATTTTTACAACCCAACGATTAAGTTAAGATTACACAATAAATAGTTTTTGGGTATATTTCTGAGCTAATAAAAGCTCAATCATGTACTACTAATAAGGCGGGGTAAGGTATGCCTCAATACTACTTACACAATAATGTACATTCGGTAAACGTAATTAAATAATTTTCATTGCGCTTACTTACAGTTTAAAAACAATATATTCAATTATCTGGTAACAATCCGGCTGATGATGTAGATGAAATTCAATTAATTAAGTTATGAAAGTTTTACAATACCTTTTTGCGCGATTTTCTATTGGCAAAATCATCAATTATATCGTCGTATGAAATCTTGTTCATTTGTTCTGACTCTATGCACAAAAGAGCTAAGGCGTTTAGCTTTTCTTGGCTTAAGGTAGATCTTAGATAATTTTTCACCCGTTTTAAGCAAGAAAAGCTTCTCTCACCCGAACAATTTGTCGCTGGTGTACATAGAGCCATGCGAACTGCTATATCCAAGTTTGGATAAACGTTTTGCAAATTCTGTTTTCGCAGGAACGAAGATAGACTTTTCAATGATCCACAATCTGGTTTTACCAAAATTCTTTGAGAAGAAGGTGGCATTGGAAATGTATGCATTCTTGAACTAAGTCAGTCTCTAAATCCTTAGGATACATTTCTTCCAAGAAAATGGCTTTTTCTGTAAGGGTTGATGATGACAATTCACTCATTTTGGTCAGAAATGAAAACTTTTCATTGAACCTGTTGTAGGCCTCCTGCCGTTTTCTAATTCGGATACGAGTCTATCAATGAGAACGAGAAATGTGTTAACTCTGAAAGTATCACTCGCAGTCATTCTCATTTCTTCATCGGGTGTTAAGTCATAGTTTNAGAAATGTGTTAACTCTGAAAGTATCACTCGCAGTCATTCTCATTTCTTCATCGGGTGTTAAGTCATAGTTTTTTTTTTTTTCGGCTGTCTTTTCCCCATGTCTTTTGTATACCGCTTCGACACGATTCCATCGCCTTTTGTTCTAAATACTTAAAATTTTCTCGTTCAGCTACGATAAACTTGCAAAGAGATTCATAAAGATCGGCAACAGTGATCAAATCTACGGTAGAAGCCTGAATTTGAACATTCACTTTGTTTATTCTTTCCAAAAAAAAACATTCCACACAACAACCATTACCACCGTTTCCAGTTTTTCTAAATTCAAAAGTATTCCCGTCACTTCGTTTCGCGTTACAGGCTTTTCAGTACAATCATCCTTGATTGATTCCAAACTTTTAAGGACTTTGTGCCAACAATCTCTCAAACTTCTACATGAGTTCTCTCTAGCTGACCAACGTGTCAGATTTACTCTCTTTAGCGTTTTCCCTTTCCCGATTTCAGTCATTAATTTTTGCCAGCACTGTGTCGAACTTACAAAAAAAACGTATTCTTGAAGCAACATGAAGAAGCGACAAGTTTCTGTGCAAGATTCAGCAGCCACAGTTGCCACTAAATTTAAAGGAGGGCAGAGCAAGGAACGAAAAAAGCAAAAGGTGCTTGGCTTTGAATTTGAGCCTGTAAGCCATTGTACACACCAGACATGTTCGCGGCATTATAATATGATTGTCCACGACAGTTTTCAATATTTATGCCCAGTGTTTTGAGTTCCGAAATAATAGCAGAAAACATTTCTTCAGCTTTATGTCCCACTGAGGGCAAAAACTTGAGAAATCTTTCACACGGTTCGCCTGTTTCCAAAACGTATATAATGGCGAGGGTAAGTTGGTCCACATGTGCTACATCTGGTGTTGAATCTATGATTAAGGAAAAATATTTCGCCTTTCTTATTTCGTCTCCAATGTGTTTTAAGACTTTATGACACATCAAGATAATAAAATAATCGCAAACGGTCTTCGATAAGTAACTAGTAGGTACTTCCGGATCCTTGATTCCCAAATCGTTCAATATGACTGGCTAAAAAAGGGTTGAATTCAGCTAACAGTTCCAAAATCATACAATAATTTCCGTTATGCGGATCACCGAACTTTTCATTTTTTC
>NQII01001968.1:7062-49143 GCA_002778355.1 Clitarchus hookeri | reverse complement strand
CAAGAACTGAAACAAAAACGATTACATTGGGAGTTTTATTTCTCGTACATCCTTTATTCAGACTTCAGACATTGAATAACTACCTAACATAAGTACAAGAAATTTATTTTAAGTATGATATAACAAAAAAATCGAAATTTCTTTGCATAGCTTCCGAAACAGCTATTTATCAAGTTAAATTACGTCTTACTGATTCGTTACGGATGATTTATTGTAATATATTATGATTACTTACCTACTATAAGTTACTACGCACCGGTGATATTATGCTATGAAATTATTCATACAATCCATGAAACACTTTGAATAATTACAGCACACAACCAGAAACAGTAAATACGGGACGGGACGGGACTTGCCCGCTTGTATCGCCGGCCGCCGCTCTATATCTATCTCTCTGGAACTCAATGCCACCACGCGGCGTATGCCTACAACAGCACGACCCCGCTTCGGCTCCTGCGCTCGTGCAGTCTGTTCGGCCAGTCACACTTAGCGAACGGTCATGTCACTCGTTCCCGCGCCGCAACCAAACGCGACTACGCAAATTGTAGAAACATTATTCTAAGTGGTGAAACATATTACATGTTGAATTGTTTGTGTGGACCTAATAACATTTAGGTATATAAATATGAATCTTTTTAATTTCTGTAAGACATAAAAGAAATTTGACCCCAAATTTGCCGCCCCTAAAATCTGCCGCCCTAGGCTCCAGCCTACTCAGCCTGCTGGTAAATCCGCCACTGTGTCTGGTGTGTACAATGGCTTACAGGCTCAAATTCAAAGCCAAGCAGCACCTTTTGCTTTTTTCGTTCCTTGCTCTGCCCTCCTGTAAATTTAGTGGCAACTGCGGCTGCTGAATCTCGCACAGAAGCTTGTCGCTTCTTCATGTTGCTTCAAGAAATCTACGTTTGTTTTGTAAGTTCGACACAGTGCTGGCAAAAATTAATGACTGAAATCGGGAAAGGGAAAACGCTAAATAGAGTAAATCTGACACGTTGGTCAGCTAGAGAGGACGCTTGTAGAATTTTGAGAGATTGTTGGCACAAAGTCCTTAAAAGTTTGGAATCAATCAAGGATGGTTGTACCGAAAGGCCTGTAACGCGAAATGAAGCGACGGGAATACTTTTGAATTTAGAAAAACTGGAAACGGTGGTAATGGTTGTTGTGTGGAATGTTTTTTTTTGGAAAGAATAAACAAAGTGAATGTTCAAATTCAGGCTTATACCATAGATTTGATCACTGTTGCCAATCTTTACGTATCTCTTTGCAAGCTTTTCGTAGCTGAATGAAAAAATGTTAAGTATTTCGAACAAAAGGTGATGGAATTAAGCGTGTTGAAGCAGTATACAAAAGACATGGGAAAAAGACAACCGAAAAGGAAAAAAAAATATGATGAAACACCCGATGAAGAAATGAGAATGACTGTGAGTGATACTTTCAGGGTTAACAAATTTCTCGTCCTCATTGATAGACTCGTATCCGAATTAGAAAACGGCAGGAGGCCTACAACAGGTTCAATGAAAAGTTTTCATTTCTGACCAAAATGAGTGAATTGTCATCATCAACCCTTACAGAAAAAGCCATTTTCTTGGAAGAAATGTATCCTAAGGATTTAGAGACTGACTTAGTTCAAGAATGCATACATTTCCAATGCCACCTTCTTCTCAAAGAATTTTGGTAAAACCAGATTGTGGATCATTGAAAAGTCTATCTTCGTTCCTGCGAAAACAGAATTTGCAAAACGTTTATCCAAACTTGGATATAGCAGTTCGCATGGCTCTATGTACACCAGCGACAAATTGTTCGGGTGAGAGAAGCTTTTCTTGCTTAAAACGGGTGAAAAATTATCTAAGATCTACCTTAAGCCAAGAAAAGCTAAACCCCTTAGCTCTTTTGTGCATAGAGTCAGAACTAATGAACAAGATTTCATACAACGATATAATTAATAATTTTACCAATAGAAAATCGCGCAAAAAGGTATTCTAAAACTTTCATAACTTAATTAATTGAATTTCATCTACATCATTAGCCGGATTGTTACCAGGTAATTGAATATATGGTTTTTAAACTGTAAGTAAGCGCAATAAAAATTATTTCATTATGTTTACCAAATATACATTATTGTGTAAGTAGTATTGAGGCATACCTTACCCCATCTTATTAGTGGTACATGATTGAGCTTTTATTAGCTCAGAAATATACCCAAAAACTACTTGTGCAATCTTAACTAAATCGTTGGGTTGTAAAAATAATCTAGAAACTGACACATTGATCTCCTAGTTCACTATCATACTAATTACGGGAAAAAGGTGGTGTAATTAGGACGATAGTGCACAAATAATAAAGTTACAATTTCATTTACAAAAAAATTGTAATTAATATTATTGTGAACTAGGGTATTCAATTGTAGAGGTCGGTAGGGGCGGCAAAATTTGAATAGCCTACTAGCGGCAAATGTGTAAATCCGCCACTGGTTAAAGCAATGGGAAGAAATATGTTTACTTTACATACTGTACATATAGGTTATGTAAACAAATAATATAGTCATATAAGAATTCCATTTTTTGACAACCAGTGTGTAGCAGCTGACGCATAAATGATTGCAAGAGAATTTCATGTTGACTATCCTGAGACCCTACATCTACATTTGCACAACAGACATCGTAGAAATGTGCGAGCAGAAAGAGTTCATAAACAAAATGTTTATGTATTTTATTTTACACAGTTACAAAACAGCTGTTATTTGTGTAATATATTAAACTTTATTCTAGAATAACGTGTAGGTGTTTAAACAAAATGGAACTTAAACAGTATGTGATAGTTTAGCTTCATTTGTCTCTTCTTCATAGACTGTAGCTAAATTTTTGTTGCTGTAGTTGTGCCTGTTCTATGTTTAAAATTTTTCTCTGGCGCGACTGTGAAGCCGCGAGACCCACGTGTTTTACAATAGGAGGTCGACGTCGTTTGCTTGTGCTGAACTGTTCACGGAAGTATATCGTAATTCTGGGGTTCAGTGCACTTCGTGAATTGGGCAGTTTTGGTCGGCGAAAGGAGGCCGCTGTTGCGAAACAGGGAGACGAGAGGCAGGATCCACCTCTGGTTGAACGACCGACTCTCGCTGTGTCAGCTTTCGTGTGAGCACGCACTATGTTCCAGGGCTAGTTAAATTCAAGGGAGTTCAAATTTGAGCGTTAAACAAGGCGAATGTGCGTGAAGAGAGCTAGTGCCTAAGGCAGGCCCCTTGCCCCAGCCTTAGAGCGGTTTTTAAGTATGCCGATTTAACACTTGACCACAGAATTGAGTCGAAATGTGTTTTGAGATTTAACATCGTTGTCTGATAGTGGGTGGTGCACGGATGTGTTGTCGGGACACGAGCTGCTAGAGTTATGTGCAGGACTGTGGGTGTATCCCTCGTTGTGCAGTTCCTCGGGGAGAGGAGTCGTGGGCTGACGTCCAGCATGGGCACTACGAGTGTTGGCTACTGAGCGGCAATCGGCATCAACCACAGGCAATCGGCATCAACCACAGGCAATAACTAAGTATTGTGTCATTTCACTGAGAGTTAAGTTAATGTTAAGTCTTACGATAGATAAAAGTTGAGTTAAGTTAAGATCAATTTTGTGCTAAGTAAGTGTCCCCGTTAGATCAAAATTTCTGGTGTAGATTCGTAGTTAACTTAACTGACTCTCCACTCCCAACTGTCAGGCTATGTAAGGTTGTTTATTTTGAAAGGTAAATCTCGCCATGTCAATTGAAAGGTAAATCTAGTCAAGTCGATTGGTTTTTAAGACTGTTTCTTTGTCTTTTTCTGCTTACCTTCTGAGAGATGTAATATTGTTATTTTTATTTAAATTTTAAATAAACATGTTTTCACTTTGAATTAGAATCCCGAGATTTATCATTTGTTTTCCCCTAATCTAGAAAGTAGAAGGAAATGAAAATCAGGAATTAGGAATGAACTCAAACTTCGAATGAACTGAATTTATGAATAAGCAGTAACCTTAAAACTGCCCTGTAGAGGGTGAGCTGGTTTTATCCAAGTATCTAGTACTCCGAGAGGAAGTACACTCTCGCAATGCCAAGGAGTTTATTTTATTATATTTATTTATTTTAGCCCAATTGTGTTATGTCGCCCCTGCGACATTGTTTGAAGTCGCCAAGCGTAGCGACTGCCGTACTTAGTAGTTATTTAATTAATAATTTTTTCAATATAGCGGCTCACGTCAATATTAATTGAAGAGGCTGCACATCTGTCACAGAGTATTTTCCAAATANGAGCTAGTGCCTAAGGCAGGCCCCTTGCCCCAGCCTTAGAGCGGTTTTTAAGTATGCCGATTTAACACTTGACCACGGAATTGAGTCGAAATGTGTTTTGAGATTTAACATCGTTGTCCGATAGTGGGTGGTGCACGGACATGAGCTGCTAGAGTTATGTGCAGGACGGTGGGTGTATCCCTCGTGCAGTTCCTCGGGGAGAGGAGTCGTGGGCTGACGTCCAGCATGGGCACCACGAGTGTTGGCTACTGAGCGGCAATCGGCACAACCCCAGGCACTAACTAAGTATCGTGTCGTTTCACTGAGAGTTAAGTTAATGTTAAGTCTTACGATAGATAAAAGTTGAGTTAAGTTAAGATAAATTTTGTGCTAAGTAAGTGTCCCCGTTAGATCAAAATTTCTGGTGTAGATTCGTAGTTAACTTAACTGACTCTCCACTCCCAACTGTCAGGCTATGTAAGGTTGTTTATTTTGAAAGGTAAATCTCGTCATGTCAATTTAAAGGTAAATCTAGTCAAGTCGATTGGTTTTTAAGACTGTTTCTTTGTCTTTTTCTGCTTTCCTTCTGAGAGATGTAATATTGTTATTTTTATTTAAATTTTAAATAAACATGTTTTCACTTTGAATTAGAATCCCAAAATTTATCATTTGTTTTCCCCTAATCTAGAAAGTAGAAGGAAATGAAAATCAGGAATTAGGAATGAACTCAAACTTTGAATGAACTGAATTTATGAATAAGCAGTAACCTTAAAACTGCCCTGTAGAGGGTGAGCTGGTTTTATCCAAGTATCTAGTACTCCGAGAGGAAGTACGCTCTCGCAATGCCAAGGAGTCTATTTTATTGTATTTATTTATTTTAGCCCAATTGTGTTATGTCGCCCCTGCGACATTGTTTGAAGTCACCAAGCTTAGCGACTGCCGTACTTAGTAGTTATTTAATTAATTATTTTTTCAATATAGCGGCTCACGTCAATATTAATTGAAGAGGCTGCACATCTGTCACAGAGTATTTTCCAAATATTTCTACATTAATTTGGCACAATATATTTCAAACTCAAGGCGTTTTGAGCTGGTACAAGATGAAAAATTTACTTTTATAAAATGTGATGGATATACTTTTGCAACACAGCAGCGAAATAGGTGACTGTTATACCTTCTGTTGGCCACTGTGTACAGCTCTCTTTGGAAGCCACGCCCCCATGAAATGACTAGTTTTTAATGTATAAAATACAAACATATGAACAAATTCCGTGTGAAGCGATTCTGCTTGCTAATAATTTGGATTCAGTCTGCAATCACCAAGCCTTTCTGATGCCGCCTCGCCATTTTGTTTTTTTGTATGTCCCCTCCCACTTCAGCAACAAAGCAAAAATAAACATTATTTATTTTTATATTTATTAAAACCACTCGTGGTTTTGCAATGGATTAGTTTTTGCGGCAAATAATATTGATGTTAATGTGATATATTTGCTATCATCGCACTTAGACCACAATTAATTTATAAATAGCCTCTTGTGTGTAATAACTACTGTAAACTACCCGATCTCACCATTTTGACGAGCAGACTCCACTTTTAGTCGTAAAATATCTTATTATTATGAATGAAAATGTGCTGTCTGACAATTTCCCTGAATTCCTAATACTTCCAAGTTTCACATATATTCACTGTTAAAAACGTGTGTAAATATATAACCCAAACACTTTTAATAAAATTAAAAACAATACTGCATCACTCGACTGCTCCATGGAAACTGAAGTTAGCTTTGAGCGAGCGTTAACAGTGTACACTTGGGTTATTAATATCAGTGGCACGCGACTGCTAGCAGTTCTTTAATATTTGACTTTGAACTGGTGGCTTCACGGTTAAGCTGCAATCTGATTCTGCTGCCTCCGGTAAAACAGGGGTTGACTGTATTTGTTTTATGTATACCAAGCAAGGTAGCGCAGTTGTAAATCTCTCAACTTGCATTCAGGAGAGCCCAGGTTTGTTTCCTAGTCCAGCTATCCTGAGATCAGTTTTCCAAGGTTTTCTAAAATAACTCCAGACGAATGCTGGGATGGGTTTCTTAATGGAATTCGTGGCCGATCCCTTTCCCATTTCCTAAATAAATAGTGTTCCCAATAAAAATATATAATTTTTTTTATGTGTTACAATTTTAATTTCTGATTTTTTATTTATTTACTCTTTCTGTGGATGTTAACGAGTGAGTGAAGAGATTTCGGCGGCTCTTAACATTGACGTCTTTAGAACCGATGAGGGTAAAGCGAGGTGAGTATGGAGCAGCACCAGAATTAAAGTACAAGGGGAATGGGAAATCTCCCATAAAACCTGTTGACCAACGACAACGTTGACCATGATTCCCATATGCAAAAATCCAAGAGCAACCCTGCCGAGAATCGAACCAACCCTGCCAGGAATCAAACCCGGTCTGCCTAGGTGGGAAGCAAGTTGTCTCACTACACCATCTGTGGATGTTAATGACCCTGTGGATGTTGCGGACCTTGCTGACGTTCACCCCCACAACCACTACTTGCTCGCCCTCCTCCCGCCACTACACGCTCACAAATATAGCCCCCTTTCTCCCTCTTATTCATGTGTTATGGATTTTTTTTTCTTCACAGCAGAGAAATGCAAGCTGGGAAGCAAGTACAAAGATATGGATAGGTGAAATATGTAAAAATGACAATAATACATGTGGACTCTTGTAATGTGGCAAAAACAATATAAATGGGAATGGTGCATTGAGGTTCTGTTGTATTTATTTTGTACTTAAAACAGTGTCCATGATTCATATATTTACAATAAACGGATGTTTCGAGCAGTGCACATTACACTCCCTCATTTTGAGCCATCAAAGAGACCTGTGTGGTGGTTGTCCACTTTGGCAGCTCATGTAAGGAGGACTACAACCAGCCTTTCACTCTTCTTGAGTTGAGGCTTTCTTTATCGCACTCCAAGCATACATCTGTTGGCCCCAACAATATACTTTATGCTATGTTGCAACACTTCCCAATCAATTAGAAACTGTTTTTGCTGAGAATTTTTTATTATATTTAGACCTCTGGTGTTTTTCCCTTGACGTGGTGCAAGTCAACCCTTGTGCCAATCTTGTAACCAGGGAAAGTTAAAGGGGACGTTTCCAGCTATTGACCTATTTTCCTCACCAACTGTGTCTGTAAGACCATGTAGCATATGGTTAATGCGCATCTGATGTACTGCTTTGAGACCTAGCAGCTTTTATCGCCTCTTCAGTGTGGTATCCACTGACATTGTTCTGTGGTGTGTCATTTGGTCAGCAGGGCGCCATACAGTCCGTGTTTTTGCGAGGGCAGCACCTTCTTGCTGTCTTCTTTGAACTGGAGAAGGCATACGATACGTGGCAACATGCTATCTTGCGACAGCTGTCCACTTGGGGATTTGCTGGACACTCCCTGGTTTCAAACAGAAATTTACGTCCTTCCGTACCTTCATAGTTCACAATGGTGCTTCCTATTCTCTGGAGTTCGTTCAGGAGAACAGTGTGCCACAGGGTAGCATTTTGAGTGTCACCCTGTTTGCCATCCCCATCAATGGCATTGTGTGTGTCGTTCGACCACCTGTGGAATGTGCACTGTGTGTGCGTGACTTTACCATTTTCTGCAGTGCTTCATATCTGTCAGATCCAGCTTGCCGTCCACCACCTTGGCGACTTGGCAGACAGCTGTGATTTCCACTATTCCGCCGCCAAGATGCAGGTGGTCCACTTCGGTCGAAAATGTGGTATCTTGTCTTCCCCCGAGGAGCTTTTGTAGAGCTCTATTTTGCCAGTTTCCAATATTGTCAAAGTTCAAGACCTCTTGTTTGATTGTAAACTCTCTTCGAGAAGTCATATTGAGTCCCTGAAGTCTAACTTTACAAGGGACCTGAATCTTTTGAAAACTTTGAGTTGTCTTGACAGGGGTGCTGACACTGTAACCTTTCTTCGACTGTATCATTGCCTGTTACAATAGTAAACTTGACTATGGCAGTGTTGCTTATTCTTCTGCTTGGCTGTCTGTGCTAAAACCGTTAGCGAGTCTTCACCATGCTGGTATTCGCATTGCAACTGGGACTTTTCGCACGAGCTCGGTAATCAGCCTTTGTGCCGTGACTGGTGAACCTCCTCTCCATTTGCGTGACCAACTGCTGCTTTCTTATGGTGTGCGGGTGCGTTCTGACACTTTGTATCTTCACCATACTGCTTTTACCCATCCACCCTGAGCGTCTGTACTCGGCTATGCCATGTTCTCCATACCCAGCATATGTCCGCTTCGCACATGCTCTGGAGCGGTATGACTTACCTCTGCATGTGTTACCTTTACTTCGCCTTGATCAGCCATGGCTGACAACACAGGTTGTGGTGCACCTTGCCCCTATGGAATTTCCTAAAATGACCACTCCTGTTGTTTACAAGGGCCTTTTCCTTGATCTTCTGTCTTTTGTGTTCCGTGGTTTTATTTGTTTTTACACTGATGGTTCCAAATCAAATATCTCGACTGGGTGAGCCTTTGTGACTCTTGCTTTTCAGTATCTTTTTGGACTTCATCCATCTTGCAGTATTTTAACTGCAGAGCTTTTTGCTATTTTAGGATCTGTAAATGGCTTGTGTGCTCCGATTCCATGAATTCATTGACAGCCTTTTGATCTGTCTCCACATCTCACCAGCTTCTTTCCGTGATCCGGGAGAAGCTGGCGGGGTCTGTGCGGATTGGTGTTTGTGTTGTCTTCCTTTGGGCATCCTCGGCAACGAAGCAGCAGATATAGTGGCTAAGGAGGCATGCAACCTTCCACCCTGTGATCCTCGTGTCTGTGTGTAATGTGCTGCATACAGTCCGTGGCCTTGTCTGGCATGCTTGGCAGCGGAAGTGAACTTATCTCCCACTGTTCTACAAATTACGGGCCATGTCTGACTTGCCTGTTTTTACTTGTCCTGATGTTTGTTATACCTGCTTCGTGGCGAACCCCCTCCTGACTGAGTGTGATGCCTGTGGTACTCCTTTGACTGTCCGGCACATTCTGGTGGAGTGTCGCAGGTATGACCAGGCTTGTTGCACTTTTAATCTTCCTGATGACCTACAGCAATGCTGTGTGATGGGTCTTTTTAATGTGTTGTAATTGGTTTTTCTTCTTGCGTTGTTGCTCCTCTGGAGTATTTTTTTCCTATTTGTTCTTTGTTTTGTGACTGTCCTTTTTCCTCCTGTGGAGGTTTTTCATCNGTTGCTCCTCTGGAGTATTTTTTTCCTATTTGTTCTTTGTTTTGTGACTGTCCTTTTTCCTCCTGTGGAGGTTTTTCATCGGTTTTTTTCCGGACTTTAGTTTTTGCCTCCTGTGGATATCGGTTTTTACCTGACTTTTATTTTTGCCTCTTGTAGAGCTTTTTAGTGTTTTTTAAATTTTATATTACTGTGGGCGTTAATGACCCAGCTGTTGTACGCCCCAAAATCCCACTCACTCACAAAATTTTATCCTAACAACAAATTTTAAGAACCTATCTTTTTCCATTATTTTCTCTTTGTAACAATATTAACAAACTTGTCTTACTTTACGTTTTCCATCTTTCTTTTTGTATTTAATACACCATTAGTCCTATTGTAGTACCGGACTAAAAAGTAAGTCCCTACTCAAGCAAGGGGATACCCGGACTAGTAATAATATGGCTCTGAATATGAAAAAATTTAGTAAGAGAATAATCTTCCCTTAGTCCGGACTAAAAACAACTATGAATAAGGCCCTAGATGGCAGCGCCTCTGTTTCGTCTTACATTGATACACAGACCCATTGGTACAATGCTGGCCACTGTAGATAGGCACAGAGAGTCTAATTGCATCTTGGAATGTGATAACGTTCCTGCTGTACAGATTGGGGTTGAGGATGTTGAGAGAAAGGCAGAGGTTACCTGTTCTGTCAGCTACCCCACGAGAATTAATCACACACATCAGACTGCTGTCCACATAGGAACAAATTATTAAACACTTAAGTTTCAAGTTAGGTGCAATGTCCAGTTTAGCTTTTACTGTCATCAACGCCAGGCATGAATCATCTGCAATGGAAATAAAAATGCAGCAGGTAGTGGCTCCAGTCCGAAATGTTATCAACCGTAGAAATTAGTTATGTATACTGTGTAGAGTATGCCGTTCATAACATGTTAAATCCTTGGTAATTATTTTATTGTAGCGATTTTATACACTGCGCTTTTGCTGTTATACAAAGTGTAAACAGATTTTTATCCCTGAAAAAGTGATAGACTGCTCTATATACGACAGACTGCAACTTATTTTTTATTTCAGTAAATAGTTGTTTCATGGTTAAAGCAGACATTCGTTTTGCTGTTTGCAAAGTCTTAAACATTTATTCAAAATTTATTTATTATTTTGGCATTGAATTTCACATTTCACATTGCAATTGTGTGTAATCATAGGTTACAAACCCTATATTTATGGAATATTTTCAATTAAGGTTTGTTAGTTATCATTCTTGTGATTCATTGTATGATATAGCTGTGCATAAAGATTTGTCAAATCTCCACATCTCCTAACAAAAATGTTCAGTAATGCAATATATTTTTATAGTTATAATAAATGTAATGTATCACCAATATTGCCAAATGCATATTGTAACAGCAGTATTGTGCACACGAGTATGCAATGCGATTTGTGGATGCAAAGTAAGGAATGTACATAAATTTGCATGATTTTCAATGAATGTGAGATATACAATCCGTATAAATATTGTAAATAATGAAGAATTAGTGGTGGTAGGACCTCGTGTATTTTCATGTATTTTTACGATTATCATTCTTGGTGAGTTGTGCAGTACATGTTATTGGTTTACATGATTATAAAACTTAAATTTTCAGATATTTCTGAATAACTTATCATCACTGTCTAATACAAAAAAATCGCTTCCTTATAAATGGTGAAGGGACGTGATGGTGTTGTGATCAGACTACTCATCCTACACTTGAGTGACTGGTTTGATTACCGGCAGGTACAATTTCATACATTTCACGTGTGGAAAACTTGGTGGACTTTGACGTTGTCCGGTGGGCTTTCTCTGGAAACACTCCACTTTCCCCTCCATTACATTTTGTTGCAGCGCCATCTCCATCAGTTCACTCTCCTCAGTGCTAAAGACCTTAGCTATTGAGCACCAACCAAAGTTCTTACTATCATTACCTTATGAATGACTGCAACTACATTATTTCTGTAAATTGTTGTTTCACAGTCAATATACACATTAATTTAGAAAAAAAATAACTCTATATCTTTTTGTGAAAATAATTTACATTTTGTTTTGATGTACCCAAAGCAAGCAAACACTAACATAGGCTACAAAACTGCACATTTACATATTTTCAGCTGTATCACTTTCTTGTACTACTGGTGTTTTGTGTTATTGTTTATAGACGTGGCCATGCATACAATTTCTAGTAATAACACCACATCTCCTAGCACTGCAGTGCAGTGCCGATAAACATGTGTGATTGAAACATAACATTCAGCAATGTTTCGTTATTTAATTTTATTCCCTTTATATTAAATAATTTGTTCACGCTTCACGAGTCTTAACAATCAGACTCTTTACTAAGTACAAATTGAGTCTTTGTAGTACATATTCCTTAATAATTGCAAGTGTCGACATCGCTGAAACGTTATATGAAGCAACAATGTGATGTAGCTACAACCCCAAAACCAAGAATGCATTAAAAATGTTTCTATTTTTCCATCAATAACACTGAAACTTGAGTTCTAACAAATAACAATAAAGGATTTTAGTGTACGGAAGTGAAATATTTTCTATAAAAATTCAGACACCTGTGAATTAACAAAAAAATCTTGGAAACCTGTCATGTTTGTACATTTCCAAACATTTATAACAGCAGCTGATGTATCACTACAAATACTGCTAGCATTAATACTGATATTCAGTAATTGGTAGAAAGCATGGAGGAAGTGAACCCAAGTATTTTGCCTGCAGGATTCGGTGCTGGGCTCTTCCCTCTTCACTCGCAGCTACTGAGGGAATCCTTGTTAGCTTCTTTTCCTTATCTTATTAATATGCTTAAATTTAGCGAGTAGTCTCACCCGACCTGAGGTCTTTCTCGTAAAATTTAGTGCATGGAACCTGGCCCACACATCTTGGAAGCAGCGCAACATGTGTCCACAATCGCCTTGTAATGCCAGGCGAGGCTACGCCCAGTGACTTGACAGTGGCCACGACTAACCCCTTCATTATATTGCACAGAGCGAAGGGGGTCGCGACCACACATCACGACTCGCCCTGCAGTCGCAGGGGCCGTAGCTTGTGCTGCAAGCGAACCTGCTACTGCCGGGTGAATCATCACTTCCGAGCAGTCCAGCAAGTCGCTGGTTACCTTGACCAACGTAGTCAACTTCATGTTGTTGTTTCAAAGGAAAGTGTACTTGAGCTACAATCAACACATGTTTCAGTCGCTTAGTGCTGGAACTGGTTATTATCAGTAAAACTTGCACCTGGAAGTTAATTGCTATTGTGGAGAAGAATGCGATCATACTCAAGATTTATATAGGGCTGTTTACACATGATTTTTGCAATGCCTTATTCCTGCACCAAAGGCTCACTGTAAAGTAGGCAAAATAAATTTTTAGTAGCTTCAGACATTAAATTTTGAGAGCTATAAAATGTTTACGCGGTGTTTGTTAGTCACATGGCAATGTTTATATTAATGAGCAAAACGATATAAACCAACTGAAAGGAACTTTTAAACATGGCTTTTTAACAGTCTCAATTTACTGTGAACAGCCTACACGTGATCAGGAAAAGTTATTCATAACCAATAACTGATGGATCACAAGCGTGCCACCAGACACCTCAATAGCTTTGTTCTGAGAGAGCAGGGGCACCGTCCGTCACTCACTCACTCACTCACTGTTTTTCTGCTCATTGATATGCATAATTTATAGTGATGAAAAGAAATTGGTCTCCGTAAAATAATCCTATGCTGTTTTTCTCTTTCAGAAGTAAAGAAGGTTATGGAACTGACGTGACTAAGCTTGGCTACGATGATAAAGCCAACTTGATCTGCGGTGTTTCCAGAGTTGTGAAGTAATATGTGTGTGCCCGGCGCCACAGCTCTGCGGTGAGCTGATGAGATGTAGGGTCGTTCGGCCGACAGCCTAGGGACTCTGGTAAACACTCCGTCATACACACGTTGCCGAGGTTGTGGGCCACCTCGCACGCCTTACTTGATTATCAATAAAAACAGTGGTGCTGGTTGTTAAGGTATTTATTACCCCGTTATGTACACTCAACTATACAGAAGACACGTGGCCTGAATGGCCCGGAACTACAAGCGACCACGTGGTCTTATCATGTGAAGCTCGAAATGCACTTTTGATTCCCGATAAATAATAACGTCGCTCTCCCCTCGGCGCTATGCAAGTTAAGTAAGGAAAGAGATGATGATAATGATTTATAATGTTATGGATGCGACTGGATACTGTTCGACAGATGATGTCCTTGCTAGGGCTTCTGCGGAGTGGGGAGAGCGTACGTCCGAGCTCGTCCAAGTCCTGGCGAATACTGGCCGGAAATGTGCGCCGGCTTCCGCTACCTAGGCGCAGCTGACGCCATGCGGTGAAACGGTGAAACACAATATACACTGAAAGATGATTATGGGATGGAAAATGATATGAACTAAATTAACACAAGAAAACATAATTACCCTTACACAAATACATAATAAAAATGATAATACTTATTCTAAATGTTTTCATTGCACCAGCCACAGCATTGCCAAATGTAGAATGTCACATGTCTCTGGCTGTGGCTGGGCAGATTGTCTCCGATGACAAAACAAATTATTTATTAATTACACACTGACACTATTAACAAATACACTGACGAAATAAACTGAATAAATAATAAACACTAATGCACTCGTGCCCACAAGCCTGTCGGTGTGGTGCGTCTGGTGTGGACATACTACGCCAGTCAGTGGGCAAAAGGACTTGTGAACGTGCGGTTCACATCAGAACTATTAGCCAAAATGTCCATGCAATACCAAAGAAAAATTTTGAGGATTTTACATTTTGCTATTGCTTTTGTTTAAATAACGATTTCAACGAGTGAAATGAAAATCACGAATGGAATATTTAATACTGCTTTCTGTCTCAAATATTTATTTTGTGTTACCAGTAGCTGTCTATAAGTTTTAAAAACTACTGTTTTAAAAAAAATTGATTTTCAACGCAAATTTGCAACCACACAANAAAAATTGATTTTCAACGCAAATTTGCAACCACACAATTTGTAATAACCCTAGGCTTTTCTAAATATTTACCCAAATTTTTTAAAAAATTTGTTTGTATGAAGACATTATGTCATATTCTGAACAACACAAACAACTAAAAAAAAAAAATGAAAATGTGAGCTATAATTTTTAATATAGAGATGTGTCACACAATTAAATTTTGCTTTAAGATATGACTGACAACAAAATTTGATGAATGTTTGATANAAATATAGAGATGTGTCACACAATTAAATTTTGCTTTAAGATATGACTGACAACAAAATTTGATGAATGTTTGATAGAATATGGCCACCAAAGAAAGTTGGGCGTATAGTCCTACACTTATTTAAAGAGTGGTCAGAGTTTTTTTTTTAATTTCACAGTAATAGTTAAGTTAGTGATTTTAATTAATTTTCAAATTTTAATAATGCTATTGTGCTGCAATGTAATACAGCAGACGAAACAAGCCAAAAGTATCGTAATGTTATTACATTGTATACATTATATAGAATGTTTCGAAATTTGTATTACCATACTCTAGGGCTGGTTGTACATGCAGGACTGGATTTTCCATTAGGCCGACTAGGTCTGGGGCTGAGCGGCTTTCTAAGGGGGCGGCATGACATAACAGGCATAATAACAAAAAAAAATATCTGAGTTTTTTGTATAGCTGTATGCTAGAATAAGGGGTATAACAATTCTAGAATAAATCCAATTAATGTGACTGGTAAGTGTTTAGAAGTCAATTTTTTTATATCAATAAAAGTCCTTGATGCCTCCACACCCATCAGTGCCGGCTTCCAGTTTATATTTGTCAGGGGAGAGAAACTAGTATAGATGGAGCATGAGATTTTCTAGTAGAACTTCTTGAGTTTCGGGTACTCAAGTTTTGCTCCGCTAGCAGCTGACGAGTGATAGTAGTTTGTTTTCAGTTCTAACAAATGTTTTATTTATTCCAACACAAATAAAGANCGCTAGCAGCTGACGAGTGATAGTAGTTTGTTTTCAGTTCTAACAAATGTTTTATTTATTCCAACACAAATAAAGATGCGGAGTTTATCATTTATGATTTAAACGTTTTACTGATGCTGAAAACTTATTGTGTATGCAAAGTAGCTGCGTACTGCCAGATATTAAAATGGAAACAAATACATGTGACAGTAAATTAGCATAAATAATTTAATACATAATTATTGTATTTCCAATGAGAGCTATAAAAATTACGATTATAATATGAAACTACATGANCGCTAGCAGCTGACGAGTGATAGTAGTTTGTTTTCAGTTCTAACAAATGTTTTATTTATTCCAACACAAATAAAGACGCGGAGTTTATCATTTATGATTTAAACGTTTTACTGATGCTGAAAACTTATTGTGTATGCAAAGTAGCTGCGTACTGCCAGATATTAAAATGGAAACAAATACATGTGGCAGTAAATTAGCACAAATAATTTAATACATAATTATTGTATTTCCAATGAGAGCTATAAAAATTACGATTATAATATGAAACTACATGAATTTTATTTGAGCTCTAACTTAAAACACAGTATTTCACTTAAAGAAAAATGCTCATAGACATAAAATCTAGAGCTAATTGACATCAGTATGGGTGAAAAATCCTTGAAAAATGTCACTGGCAATTGCCCAGTGTCCAAATAGCTGTTGATTATGACACAGAAAATTGGTCTGCACAGAATGAAAGGGTGGTAGATTGACTCTTTATTTGTCTAAGCATGTCCTCGATATTNAGAGAAACAGAATGAAAGGGTGGTAGATTGACTCTTTATTTGTCTAAGCATGTCCTCGATATTTCCATATGGTTTGCCTAAANACAGAAAATTGGTCTGCACAGAATGAAAGGGTGGTAGATTGACTCTTTATTTGTCTAAGCATGTCCTCGATATTTCCATATGGTTTGCCTAAATTACCTACTTTCAAGATTATGTGGTGGAATGGTAACATAAAGTTTGTTTAAATTTAGTTTTACATCAAATTCCGATGGTGCAGTGATGTAGTGGCTAGATCACTCACCTTCCACTAAGATGGGGTCAATAATGGATCTTAGCATATGGGGAAGTGGCAGAAGTTTCCGTGGTTTGGTGGGCTATCAGGGTACTCCCGTTTCCCCCACTGTTACATTCCGTCTCTCCTCCAACTGTACCTCACTTTACCCTCACTAGTGCTGAAGACAGGTGTTGATCACCGCTATCTCATGAACAGATACATGCTTGTATATTTCATAAATATTTATCTTATTTAAATATATTTTCATCACATTAAAACTCTCAGAGGAAGTGTAAAAAAACTTTAAAAGTACATATTCAATGTTGTTAGAACCAAACTGCATTTAGTAAACATAGATTTAGGGCAATTTTTTTATTAACAACGGCCTTCTGTACGACTTTGTTGCAAGTTAAAAAGAAACACAAATATTTGGTGGCTATGAACATCTTACAAGTCCGTCAGCAGCTTATAAATATGCGAAAGCACACCCAGAGGTCTGACGAGACTCAGGATGGAGAATTAATTCCTGAGGCAGGATCAGATAATTTTTGTGTTGGTAAATATAATGAAATTATTGATACACTTAGAGAAAAGCTGCAAATACAGTTTGCATATTATAGCTTCATATTACGAGAATGACTTTGAGCTATCCATAGTATAAGATGAAGAAAATGGTAACATGACAAAATTATGCAAATTCTTACACCAAGGAGGTTTTTTTAATAGTGTATCCAAATGTAAGCATATCACACTGAATAATTATTAGTGCTTCATTGACAAACTGTTAGGCAGAAAGCTCCTTTTCCTACTCTACGGTATGTAAAAAACTACACTCATTTGTAAAACAAAATTGATCACCATACACAAATCGCTTGAGTACAACGAAGGTTGACACACAGTAATTGCCATAGCCCAACGCATGTCCCATTTGTGTTTAGTACATGTCCCTCCATCATTCATAGCTGCAAAACACCTAAGAACAAAGTCCAGTACAACATGCAGTATTGCCCCGATGATGCATTAGGAAAGCCTTTGCCCAGCTGGATGAGTTTGAGAGAGGTTGTCTCGTCAGCCTACAAGAGGCAGTTAAGATGTTTTGGCGCATTGCTTGCCACTTGAACCATTTTACTTGCACTGTGAGTCAGTGCTGGATGGAGTGGGATCAAGAAGGCTCGGGTTGACCCCAGCGGTCCACAGGCAGGGAGGATCGTTTCATCATACGACAAGCTGCAGGTAGGGTAGCGACCCCTAAGGTGCGCAGCGACCTTAGGGGTCGCTGCGCACCATCCAGGGACATGTCACAGCATCTGGGGGATACACCAGTGTCCATCAGTACCATATACAGCCGGCTAGCAGAGCAGGATCTGTCATTGCAGCATCCTTTAAAACGTCTACCATTACGTCCTGAACAACGCACAGCACATGTGACCTTCTGCTGGGAGCAGGTAACATGGCAGCTTGCAGACTGGTGTTCAGCAACGAATAACTTTTCTGCCTGGATACAGAAGACCGCCGAATTCGAGTCTGAATATGTCCTGGTCAACGCCATGTTCCACACTTCATTGTAGAGTGGCACGTCACCCCAGTCCGAGTATGGTGTGCCATTTCCTAGAATTCCTGCACCCCACTGATGGTGATTGGAGGAACACTGATGGCGCACCCCCGTGTGGTGGCGGGGTTTTAAAATACTACCACAGCCACCCAGTGCTTGTCGTAAGAGGCAACTAATCGGGACGTGGTCGGGATCTGAAATTTGTTCGGTCCAAAATCTCCTGCTTCTTTCTTCGTCTCCTTTCTTCTGTAATCTTCTTCTTTCCATCTCACCAGTTCCCGTCAAATCTTCTCTCTCTACAGCATCGTCTCAGGCCAGGGTGATGATGTCCTTCCCAATAAAGTTCTGTCCTCACAAATGAGTGCTGTCTCCAAATTGTGTGACCATACGTGGTGCCTTTGTTGATGACAGTCTAGTGAACCCTTTTCACTGGCCCAGCAGCTAAATCTAGGCGCGGAGCTCGTATTCACATACATGTACACCCACATAGCACCAATTGGTGCCTTTTTGGCCGAAGGGGTTGTCATGGCCGATTAGCCCATGCGCCTAGACCTGCCAGGAACATCTGTTACCGCTGAATGGAGGAGGCTGGTGTTATCAACCACAAGTTCCCTGAAATGGCACCGAAGGGTGCCCTCTATAGTGTGGGATGTTTTCCCTAGTAGGGTAATAAAACTGGTCTTGCTCAGGATATGCACTCTGTCACTGGTTGCTCTGGTGTACACTTCGGTGTGCTACTGGGGTAGTAATTTGCAGTCATTAATGGCGAAGAGTAGCTGTTCCTTCATACTGCTTAGGTCTGTGGGAGGTTGGTCCCCTCCTAACGGCACAGTCCGTGAGGTGTTATAACTGCTGACTTCTTTTCTCCCCCCCCCCCCCCCTTTTTTTCACGGAGCCTGAACGGCTTGCTGTGACTGGCGAGACCCAGTACAGGGGACCTACACCATGGCTTCTAAAAGCACTCCCCAAAAGGGTGGTAACCTCAACAGCACCTTGAAACTGCAGCGCGACGACATGGGTGGTAATTAAGATTGTGGTTCGGTTTTGCATCAGTCTACTCTGGTGAAGTTACCTACGCCACGATTTTAGGTTATCCGAGGTTTATAAGGACACACTTTTGAAAAGGTGTCCCCTTTTGAATTGCAAAAAGTTATTGATGGACCAGCCGGTTGTTCAGTTGCCAACTGTAAGAAGATCAATGAAAGGTGTGCGTTTCAGGTGGAGACGTCGAATGCTGCCCAATCACGGGAGCTCTTGGCGATGAAGACTTTCAGTTGGGCAACTGCAAAGTTCCCTGTTGAGGTCAAGTCTCATGTGTCCCTAAACTCCAGCAAGGGCGTTATCTGGTGTTCCGACCTGATTGCAATCTCGAAAAGCGAGATATTACATGAGCTGCAGACTCAGTATGTTACTGATGTTCGCCATGTGCTGAAGACTACTGATGGTGTTAAGTCACTTACAGCTACTCTCATTTTGACTTTTGGTGTGTGTGACCACCCATCTGTTATCAAAGTAGGCTATCGACAAGCAGTTAAGGTGCATGTACTCAGACATTCTATGTGGCTACCCAGACAGAAGTGTCTGTGAGTGCACCAAAGCCACAGCGAGTTCTGCCAACCCGAACGGCGACTGTCGGTACGTAGTTTGGGCCAGCTAAGAAGAAACTGGTGAAACATGCTGTCCTTGCCAAATCATCGCAGAAAGCTACTGCATAAAACGTTAAGCCCAAGACTCCGTCACATGCCTCCCTTTCTGCAAGTGAACCTGCAATGAATGATGACACCGTCAACTCGACACCACGCCAGCCTGTCCCTACTAAGCTAGAAGCTGAAACGGCGGTTCATGTTGATACTTAAAACACTGGAAAAGCTTGGGAGGCTTTAAACCAGTTATCAACAGACATAGGGGGAAATTAAATTAATTATTTCCGCACACTTTCTTTCTATAACTCGTGTCCCTTACACAGTGGAACTGCTGAGGTTATTTTATTAATCATGAGGAAATGAAACAGTTCCTAGTGTCCCCCACCCTTACAGTCCTTTCCCTTCAGGAAATACACTTTCATCCCACTGATACGACCTTACTTCGAGGTCATACGTTTTACCGCCTGGATAATGAATTGATAGTCCACACTTGTGGTGGTATCTTTTGGTGAAGCATTCTGTTTATCATGAAGCTGTTGCCCTTTGCACTGCTCTGCAGGCAGTCAGTCAGTCAGTCAGGGTGTTCCTATGTGTGTTTGTCACTGTTTGTATCATATATGTACCCCCTCACNGCAGGCAGTCAGTCAGTCAGTCAGGGTGTTCCTATGTGTGTTTGTCACTGTTTGTATCATATATGTACCCCCTCACCAGGATCTCAGGTTAGCTGATTTTGAGGATCTTTCATCTTAGCTCCCACCTCAATTTATGATCGTTGGCGACTTCAACACTTGCAATAAGAGGTTCAGACCACAGGGACGGCCGGGGTCATGTAGTTGAGTCATGGCTCACCACTTCTAATGTTGCCCTGTTAAACACTGGTACTCGTACACACTTCACCACCCATACTGGCACTTCGTCCTGTATATATATTTCTTTTTGTAGCCCAACTTTGGTCACCCACTTTGATTTTNCACCACCCATACTGGCACTTCGTCCTGTATATATATTTCTTTTTGTAGCCCAACTTTGGTCACCCACTTTGATTTTTCTATACCTCGGTGGGTGCTTAAGAAAGCAGACTGGGCGCAATTACAGTGTTCCTTCCTTTTCACTGTTGAGGTTCCTCTTGACGTGAACGTGGCAGTGGAACTTTTCAACTCTATTGTAATTTCAGCTGGGGATGCTGCCATCCCTCAATCTTCACCTTGTGGTCATAAGCAAGTTCCTTGTTGGGGCGATGAATGCAGGGACACTGCCCGTGCCCGACGATGTGTGCTCAGACACTTTAGTAGTNGCGCTTGACCTGTCATAAAGGACAGCCGATGGAACTCCTAGAAGGATATCATTTCTTCGCTGACATTACATGCTACCAGTAAGTTTTCTGGGACTATGTTCGGAAGTTGTGTGGAAGATCTCTCAGCAAACAGTTTACTTTCCTTCGGGTGAGTAACAATATTGTTACTGAGGGGACAAACGTATAAGATTTGTTGGGTCAATATTTTGCGGATGTTTCAAGCAGTGCACATTACACTCCCTCATTTCAAGCCATCAAAGAGATATGTGGGACGGTGGGAGTCCACTTTGGTGGTTCTGGTGAGGATCACGACCCGCCTTTCACCCTTCTTGAGTTGGAGCAGTCTTTATCGCGCTGGAAGCATACTTCTGTTGGCCCCGTTAATATCCATTATGCTATGTTGCAACACCTTACACTCGAAGGGAANCGCGCTGGAAGCATACTTCTGTTGGCCCCGTTAATATCCATTATGCTATGTTGCAACACCTTACACTCGAAGGGAAACTGTTTTTGTTGAGAATTTTTAATAATATTTGGACCTCTGGTGTTTTCCACTTGATGTGGTACGAGTCATCCCTTGTGCCAATCTTGAAACCAGGGAAAGTCAAAGAGGATGTTTCCAGCTATCGCCTTGTTTCCCACGCCAGCTGTGTAAGTAAGGCCATGGAGCGCATGGTTAATGCTCATCTGATGTACTGCCTTAAGAACTGCAGCTTTTATCACCTCTTCAGTGTGGTTCCCACTGAAATCGTTCTGTTTTGGATAATTTGGTCAGCTTGGAGGCTGCCATACGTATCACGTTTTTACGAGGGCGGCACCTCCTTGCCGTCGTCTTTGACCTGGAGAAGGCGTACAACACCATGTGGCGACATGGTATCTTGCGACAGCTGTCCGCTTAGGGATTTCATGGACATCTCCCTTGTTTTATACAGAAATTTATGTCCTTCAGTACATTCAGAGTTCACAATGGTGCTTCGTATTCTCAGGAGTTTGTTCAGGAGAACAAACTCTGTCCACCGACTTAGCGACTGGGCAGACAGCTATGGATTCCACTTTTCCATCGTCAAGACACANGGAGAACAAACTCTGTCCACCGACTTAGCGACTGGGCAGACAGCTATGGATTCCACTTTTCCATCGTCAAGACACAGGTGGTCCATTTCTTTCGAAAACGTGGCATCTTTCCTTCTTCCGAGGTGCTTTCGTACAGTTCTATTTGGCTGTTTCCAATACTGTCAAATTTATACGCCTCTTGTTTGATAGTAAACTCACTTGGAGGAGTCCTAATCAGACCCCGAAGACTCGTTCCGTACGGGACCTGAATCTTTGACAACATTGAATGGTCGTGGCTGGTGTGCTGACACGTCGCCCTTCTTTGGCTGTATTGTGCCCTGGTCCATAGCAAACTAGACGTTGGCAGTGTCCTGTATTCTTCTGCTAAGCAGTCTTGTGTTGGAACCATAGCGAGTGTTAACAATTCTGGTTTTCGTATTGCTACTGCGAGTTTTGCACTAGCCCTGTTTTCAGTATTTTTGCCATGGCTGGTGAACCTCTTCTCCACTACAGGTGTGACCAACTGCTTCTATCCTATGGTGTGCGGGAGCATTCCGACTCTTCGCATCTTCACCATACTGATTTTTTCTCCATCTGTCCCATAAACGACTGTAGTACACTAGGCCATTTTCTCCTCGGCCAGCATCTTTCTGATTTGCACATGCCCTGGAGCAGTTTGACTTACCTCTGTGTGTGTTGCCTTTGCCTTGCCATGACCAGCCATGGCTGACAACATAGGTTGAGGTGCGCCTTGGCCTAGCGGATTTTCCTAAGATGATCACTCCTCCTGTTGTTTACAAGGGCCTTTTCCTTGATCTTGTGTCTTTTGTTTTCCANGGTGTGCGGGAGCATTCCGACTCTTCGCATCTTCACCATACTGATTTTTTCTCCATCTGTCCCATAAACGACTGTACTACACTAGGCCATTTTCTCCTCGGCCAGCATCTTTCTGAGTTGCACATGCCCTGGAGCAGTTTGACTTACCTCTGTGTGTGTTGCCTTTGCCTTGCCATGACCAGCCATGGCTGACAACATAGGTTGAGGTGCGCCTTGGCCTAGAGGATTTTCCTAAGATGATCACTCCTCCTGTTGTTTACAAGGGCCTTTTCCTTGATCTTGTGTCTTTTGTTTTCCANCGGATTTTCCTAAGATGATCACTCCTCCTGTTGTTTACAAGGGCCTTTTCCTTGATCTTGTGTCTTTTGTTTTCCATGCTTTTATTTGCCTTTACACTGATGGTTCCAAATCCGATATCTCGACTGTGTGTGCCTTTGTCACTGATGTGTCTCGGTATATTTTTGGTGTTCGTCAAACTTGCTGTATTTTAACTGCAAAACGTTTTGCTATTTTCAGGGTTCTGTGTTTTATGAGTAGGGGGTTCCACTGTAAATGCATTGTGTGCTCTGATTCGATGAGTGCCTTGACAGCTTTTCGATTTGGCTCCACAGCTCATCCGTTTCTTTCCACAATCTGGTAGAAACTGGCAGGGATTTGCGGATTGGTATTCACTTCGTCTTCCTGTGTTTTCCAGGGCATGTGGGCATCCTTGGCAATGTTGCAGCGGATATTTCAGCTAAGGAGGCATGCAGCCTTCCACCCTGTGATCTTCGTGCCCCTGAGTGCGATGTACTGCGTGCAGTCTGTTGCCTTATCTGGCATGGTTGGCAGCGGGAGTGGACTTCTCTGCTGCTGTCCAACAAGTTACAGGCGATCTCTGACTTACCTGTTTACACTCGTCCGTTGTTTCTTGTATCCGCAGGGAAGATGTTGTGATTTCTCGCCTTCGCATCTGTCACACATGTTTGACGCACAAATGCCTGTTTTGTTTTGAACCCCTTCCTGAGTGTGATAACTGTGGCAATCCTTTGACTGCGCGGCACATNCCTTCGCATCTGTCACACATGTTTGACGCACAAATGCCTGTTTTGTTTTGAACCCCTTCCTGAGTGTGATAACTGTGGCAATCCTTTGACTGCGCGGCACATTTTGATGTAGGGTTCGCACGTATGACCAGGCGAAAGCTGCGTGGTGGAGGTACGTCTGTGAGAGGTGTATTCCCATTTATACTAACATTTGATCTTTTTAATGTTTAGTAGTTTGGTTTGTTGTTGTTGAACTTGTTTTGTTGCTTCTCTGAGTATTTTCTCCTGTTTTGTTAGTTGTTTTGGTGACTCTCCTTTTGCCTCCTGTGGAGGTTTTCATCTGACTTTTGTTTCTGCCTCCTGTAAAGGTGTTTAGTTAGGATTATCCTTCAATTTCCTGTGGGTGCTAATGACCCACAATCCGACCACTCTCTGACGGCGCGGAAATGCATCCAGGAAATTCTCTGAACATGTACGTTACCCTCCCTGATGAAGCTTGACAACCCCATTTTCCAGCTGGATAATGTCTGGCCTCGCACACCACAGGTATCTCTGGCTTGTCTTTGTAATGTCTACATACTTCTTGGCCAGCAAGGTCCCCAGACCTCTTACCCATCGAAAATGTTTGGGACCAGATTGGACGGAAACTTTGGCCAACGGCAGCTACGGCAGATTTGGAGGGCCAGTTGTGCCAGTTTTGGTATGCTCTTCCTCAGGAGAACATCCGATGTCTGTATGCATCCATGCTCGACCGTATTACCACCTGTCTCCATACTACAGGTGGTACATCACCATACTAAGTGCATCCTGAAGCATTGCTCCCCTGCAATACATGCTGTTCCCCTGCAATAAATGCTTGATGTACCCTATTTTGATGTTTTCTGTATATATACTACCATGACCTGTGGCTGTACCCACTTACGTGCCCCTGCGATAGTACCTTCATAGTAATAAATTTTTTTGCACATGAGAGTACTTGCTGTCAATTATGGTAAGAGACAGTTTATCTGGGGTTGTTTATGTGGGATGTGGACTTCGAGGACATCATCATTTCTTTTACCCAAAGGAAGGCTAAAAAGAATGTATCTACAAATAAGAATTTAATAATTAATATATTTTGCTGCTTTTGAAGGCTGTACTTTTATAAATTGTTAACTAAATAAAAACATTTCCTTGCTTTTAAATAATACTGTTTATGCGTTTTCATTGTATTAATATTTTATATAGTAATTTAAAATGTTATAAGCGCTTTCTGTTATGTGCACAAATCTTTCCTATTTTTCGAAAACAAGTGACTATTAGTGGAGCGAAGATGAAAAATCCTATTGTTTTGCTGTTTTTGAACTCATTTTTGCATTCCTGTGGCATTTTAAATCTAAGAGAGGGAGAGATTTAAAGTTTTTTTGATTAGTTTTGTACAAGAATGCAAAACAACAGTATGTAATAGTTTCAAAAGTAATCATATGAATATTTATTTCATGAGGCTGTTCCTTACAGCATTTTAAGTAAAGAGGTGGTTCGAGCCCCAAATGCAGCATGAAACCATTAAAAAAATCCCTGGNGCACAAAGCCCTTCGTCGAACCACAGTAGCTGAGCATGCCATACTGCTAGTGCAATACAAGCCTATATACACAGAGGTGACAAAAGTTATGGGATAGCAATATGTAAATATACAGATGGCAGTAGTATCGCATACAAAATGTATAAATGGGCAGTGCATTGGTTGGGCTTTCATTTGTAGTCAAGTGATTCATGTGAAAATGTTTCTGACGTGACTACGGCTGCACGACTGGAATTAACAGACTTTGAACGCGGAATGGTAATTGGAGCTAGAAGCATGGGACATTCAATTTCGGAAATGGTTAGGGAATTCAACATTTCGAGATTCACAGTGTCAAGAGTGTGCCGAGAATACCTAATTTCAGATATAACCTCCCACCATGGACAATGCAGTGGCCGACCGCCTGCATTTAATGACCGAGACCAACGACGTTTGCGCAGAATGGTCAGTGTTAACAGACAAGCAACACTGCATGAAATAACCGCAGGAATCAATGTGGGACGTACGANTATAAATGGGCAGTGCATTGGTTGGGCTTTCATTTGTAGTCAAGTGATTCATGTGAAAATGTTTCTGACGTGACTATGGCTGCACGACGGGAATTAACAGACTTTGAACGAGGAATGGTAATTGGAGCTAGACGCATGGGACATTCCATTTCGGAAATGGTTAGGGAATTCAACATTTCGAGATTCACAGTGTCAAGAGTGTGCCGAGAATACCTAATTTCAGATATAACCTCCCACCATGGACAATGCAATGGCCGACCGCCTGCATTTAATGACCGAGACCAACGANTTCAGATATAACCTCCCACCATGGACAATGCAATGGCCGACCGCCTGCATTTAATGACCGAGACCAACGATGTTTGCGCAGAATGGTCAGTGTTAACAGACAAGCAACACTGCATGAAATAACCGCAGGAATCAATGTGGGACATACGACTGACGTGTCCATTAGGACAGTGTGGTGAACTCTGGCTGTACTGGGCTATGCCAGAAGAAGACCGACTCGAGTGCCTTTACTAACAGCACGACATCGCCTGCAGCGCCTCTCCTGGGCTCATGACCATATCGGTTGGACCCTAGACGACTGGAAAACCGTAGCTTGGTCAGATGAGTCCCGATTCCAGTTGGTAAAAGCTGATTATAGGGTTCGAGTGTGGCGCATACCCCACGGATCAATGGACCCAAGTTGTCAACAAGTAATTGTGCAAGCTGGTGGTGGCCCCATAATGGTGGGGGCTCCATAATGGTGTGGGCTGTTTTTACATGGAATGGAGTGGGTCCTCTGGTCCAACTAAACCGATCATTGACTGGAAAGGGTTATGTTCAGCTACTTGGATACCACTTGCAGCCATTCATGGACTTCATGTACCTAAACAACGATTGAATTTTTATGGATGACAATGTGCCATGTCACCGGGCCACAACTGTTCGCAATTGGTTTGAAGAACATTCTGGACAATTCCAGCGAATGATTTGGCCACCAAGATCGCCCGACTTGAATCCCATCGAACATTTATGGGACATAATCGAGAAGTCAGTTCGTGCACAAACTCCTGCACCGGCAACACTTTTGCAATTATGGACGTCTGTAGAGGCTGTGTGGCTCAATATTTCTGCCAGGGACTACCAACGACTTGTTGAGTCCATGCCATGTCAAGTTGCTGCACTTCGCCGGGAAAAAGGAGGTCCGACACGAGATTAGGAGGTATCCCATATCTTTTGTCGCCTCAGTGTATATAGAGAGAGACAGACAGAGAGAGAGTGTGTGTGTAATACTCATGCGACATCAATGACTTTGTTAAAAGGAAGACTAGAAGAAATGACTTGAACTAAAGAAATAAAAAGTTAAGCTTACAATCTTAAATTATAGAGTTTATAACAAGTTAATCGTATTTAACTAGTACCTATTTATCTTTTTAATTCAATAATTTATTTATAACATATTGATGTAGTAATTTAAATCATGATGATGAACCTTGTCTGATTGCTGTGGATTGTAAAATAGTAAATCAAGAAAAAATTAAGAAAAGATAAGAGATGGAGGAGGAAGCAACACAATTTTATGGGCATAGAGGAGGCAACGAGGGAAATCCAGCCCTTAGTACACTTAAAATCTAGATAGAGCCTACATAAACTATACCTTCCTGCGAGTGAATCTGATTTGTAGGATCATGTCATCAACTCGCCAACTCACCATCCTGTCTCCCTGGAGCCGGAAACCAAGATGGCGGTTGATGTTGAGTCACAAAGCACTTGAGAAGAATCAGAGGGCTTTAAGTCAGTGATCAACAGACATAGGGAGAAATTTAAGTAATTATTTCCGCACACTTTCTTTCCATAACTCATGTCCCTCACACAGTGGAACTGCTGAGGTTATTTTATTAATATTTTATTAATCATGAGGAAATGAAACAGATCCTAGTGTACTTCACCCTTACAGCCCTTTACCTTCAGGAAACGCATTTTCATCCCACTAATACGGCCTTCCTTCGAGGTCACATGGTTTACCGCCTGGATAACAAGTTGATGGGCTGTGCCTGTGGTGGTGTGTCTTGTGGTGAAGCATTCTGTTTATCATGAAGCTGTTGCCCTTCTCACTGCTCTGCAGGCAGTCGGGGTTTTTCTCTGTGTGTTTGTCACTGTTTGTAGCATATGTGTACCCCCTCACCAGCATGTCATGTTAGCTGATTTTGAGGATATTTGAAGCGTGCATTTCCAAAACGTTGTAAATGCCAAAAATGAAATATTGTAGGAAGGGAGAAAAACACATTTACATGGTAACATGTTTATTGATGAAGAATAAACATTTACATTTTATTGCTTGTAATGTTTANTTCCCTTTCCGTACCACCTAGGTGGGTACTAAAGAAAGCAGAATGGGCTCATTGCCAGCATTCCCTCAATTTCACTGATGAGGTTCCCCATGATGTGAACATGGCAGTGTAACTCTTCAACTCTATCGTCGTGTGTGCTGACAGGGCTGCATGCAAGTGGGGAGGGGAACCACCGAGCCCCTTTCCAATCCCCCTTCTGCGAAATATGNCTGTGCAAGTCACTATTACTCCAATCATATTGGATCGGATGTCGTTTGCTGCCCTTCCCTTTCCGTACCACCTAGGTGGGTACTAAAGAAAGCAGAATGGGCTCATTGCCAGCATTCCCTCAATTTCACTGATGAGGTTCCCCATGATGTGAACATGGCAGTGTAACTCTTCAACTCTATCGTCGTGTGTGCTGACAGGGCTGCATGCAAGTGGGGAGGGGAACCACCGAGCCCCTTTCCAATCCCCCTTCTGCGAAATATGTATCTTATACTAGATAGGATTGAAATTTTTCATTTGTTTGATATTGTTGAATTTCTGTGAATATGTGATTTTGAATCAACATGTATTAGATAATAGCGAGAGGTTTGGAGGGACATTCAACTATTTTCACTTAATAATTTTCTTTCAGCCGAAACTTTTTTCCTGTTGTTGCTGAAACATACATCGTAGATGTTTCTGCTTAGAGTGACATTATTTTATAGCCCACTCAGTGTCCTCTTTCTCTAGGATTTTTGGAAAATTTACCATGTCTAGCCCTGTAATAATCTCCCAAAACCCATATATGATAAATTTTTACACTTCGCATGACAATACTGCAGGGCAGGTCTTATGTAACCCAGGTGGCGACTGTGGAGCGACCTATTCAGGTTACAGGAATTTTATTTCCCTCACATTTTCTTTTATTTTTTACAAGCTCCTTCCCGCAACTGTACCCTGGCAGTGAGGTCTCCACGGGAGGTTTCCTTGTTTACTTGTCTAGTACTAGGGTACAGTTGCGGGAAGGAGCTATATATATTGTTATATGCCTTATTTCAGTTACTATTTTATTTTACCATTCCAGGTTTGTCTTTGGCAGATTTCGAATTGATGCTGGAATTTAAATCTGTAGTTTAATCTGGATACAGCTCCTAGAAATGCTACATACTTGATTTGGCGAACACAGAACAAGGCCATTTCAGCATTTGGTACATACATTACTCAAGAAATAGGTGCTGAAATAAGAGCAGTATAGTTATTCTCCGTCTTAGCTGATGAAACTCAAGAAATTTCACAGAAGGATCAGTTCTACTTTGTGGTGTACTTCACAAAGGAAAATAACCTCATTGGAAGGTTTCTGACATTTGTTCAGGTGGCTGATCGCACTGGCAGAGGCTTAGCAGACACTGTGTTGAATACTCTTGTAAGCTATGATATTGACTTGTCTTATTTGTCTAGCCAGGAATATGACAGTTGCAATGCAATGAGTGGTTAGTTTAAGGGAGTCCAAGCAGAAGTGAAAAAAAAGGTGTCCACTTGCACTGTTCTTACCATCTTCAAACAATGTTTTCAATCTTGCGGTGGTCTACAGTTGTGACATTCCTCAAATTCATAATGCACTCAAAACGATGAAGACGGCTTGCAATTTCCTCTCAAGTAGTGCTGACAGTGTTCTCAGTCACACTAACACTACCATTGAAATGTTGCGTGAAGCCACCATGAATCGTGTCAAGTTATATTGTACTACCAGGTTCATTGAAAATCACTCTGGGGTAATTACATTCCTCGTACTCCTAAAACCAATTCTTGCCACAGTAGAGGAGGTTATTAGCACAGGACATTCGGAGAGTTTGTCATGTGCAAGTGAACTGTTAGTTGCAATTTGCAAGTGTGATTTTGTCATTGCTCTGCTTTTAACTAAATTGTTTGCTTTACTTCTGCNATTCAGGTTACAGGAATTTTATTTCCCTCACATTTTCTTTTATTTTTTACAAGCTCCTTCCCGCAACTGTACCCTGACAGTGAGGTCTCCACGGGAGGTTGCTTTGTTTACTTGTCTAGTACTAGGGTACAGTTGCGGGAAGGAGCTATATATATTGTTATATGCCTTATTTCAGTTACTGNAGGAGCTATATATATTGTTATATGCCTTATTTCAGTTACTGTTTTATTTTACCATTCCAGGTTTGTCTTTGGCAGATTTCGAATTGATGCTGGAATTTAAATCTGTAGTTTCATCTGGATACAGCTCCTAGAAATGCTACATACTTGATTTGGCGAACACAGAACAAGGCCATTTCAGCATTTGGTACATACATTACCCAAGAAATAGGTGCTGAAATAAGAGCAGTATAGTTATTCTCCGTCTTAGCTGATGAAACTCAAGAAATTTCACAGAAGGATCAGTTCTACTTTGTGGTGTACTTCACAAAGGAAAATAACCTCATTGGAAGGTTTCTGACATTTGTTAAGGTGACCGATCACACTGGCAAAGGCTTGGCAAATACTCTTGTAAGCTATGACATTGACTTAGCTTATTTGCGTAGCCAGGAATATGACAGTTGCAATGCAATGAGTGGTTAGTTTAAGGGAGTTCAAGCAAAAGTGAAAAACAGGTGTCCACTTGCACTATACTTGTCATTTTCAAACCATATTTTCAATCTTGCGGTCGTCCACAATTGTGACATTCTTCAAATTCATAACGCACTCGAAACCATGAAGACGGCTTGCAATTTCCTCTCAAGCAGTGCTGACAGTGTTCTCAGTCACACTAACACTGCCATTGAAATGTTGCCTGAAGCCACCATGAATCATGTCAAGTTATATTGTACTACCAGGTTCATTGAAAATCACTCTGGGGTAATTACATTCCTCGTACTCCTAAAACCAATTCTTGCTACAGTAGAGGAGGTTATTAGCACAGGACATTCGGAGAGTTTGTCATGTGCAAGTAAACTGTTAGTTGCAATTTGCAAGTGTGATTTTGTCATTGCTCTGCTTTTAACTAAATTGTTTGCTTTACTTCTGCNGAACTGTTAGTTGCAATTTGCAAGTGTGATTTTGTCATTGCTCTGCTTTTAACTAAATTGTTTGCTTTACTTCTGCTTCCAATGTCCATTGAGTTGCAGTATCCACAACTTGACATTCTTGAGGCAGTAACACAGATGAGGAAGTTCATTTCATTTGCAGCATTTTTCTCTCCTCTTTTCCGACCTTCCTGTTAAGTTGCCACTTTGATCTCTCGACTTTCAATTGATAATGTATAAAAGTAAGTTTCGCCTTGGTCTGCCTTTAGCACCTCTGCCCTGGGCATCGCGTTCCCTTGCCCCTTTTATTTTCAAGGAAACACCTGTTCCTCAAACACTACATTCCTCCTTACAATTATCTATTGTCTTACACAATTCCATAACCTATAACTGTCCTTGGTTCCTTGCTCATACTCCACCATGATACATAACTCTGCTCGGGGGTCCAGTTTCCTTTTATCTACTCCCTGGCACCCAAATATCTTGAGCCTTTCTATTTCTGCCTTAACAAGTTCCCTTTTGAACTACAACTCATATGGGATTCGAAAATTGATTGCAGGTGATGGACATCTATTTCTTAAGCAAACAGCTGCCATGGCTTCTTCTCCCCAAAATTCTCTAGGTAACCTCGATTGAATCAGTAAACATTTAACACTATCACAAACAGTCCTCCTATGAGCAATGCCTGATTTGTGCAACTGAACTTAAAACCAGCTACTGATGTACTCTGTAAAATTATCAGACTGTTCTACTTTAATTCCAATACCATGTTATTTTTCAACATTTGCTTGGTACATACAGAACACATCAAGTACCACATTGACATGGTCGAGGTGACCCAGGGGGTGGTGGAGTGTAGTATTGACCAGCGCCATAACTCAGCAGAGAGTTAGTGATATGGGCCGTTTTGTCAACTCCCAGGGGGTTCTGGATGCCTCCGTCAGTTTGAAAATGAAGTTGTCATGCACTTAATATTGCACTACTTACACACATTGACCAGGTGGTGAGACTGAAATGTATTAGAAAAATCGTGGGCGGTACTACAAGGAGTGTAGCGCCCTATGTGTTTCCGGAGGACAATTAATCAACACTCGGTGAATTTTGTAAAGCTGTTTACTCATGTATTTTATTACATTTTCAGGAAGTGGACATGTGAATACTAAAAGAAACNGTGAATTTTGTAAAGCTGTTTACTCATGTATTTTATTACATTTTCAGGAAGTGGACATGTGAATACTAAAAGAAACTGACCCAGCACTGTGGTCTGCTGGTAACCTTTGCATGAAAATGACCTAAGTCAGCGTAGTGTTATGGAGATACACGGTAGCGTTATACTCTCTGGTGAGAGTGCAGGTGGTACTCCCTCGGTACAGAAAAGAAATCAAAGGTTCCGATTAATTATGTTACTATGGTAAAGAAGCGAGATCAGCCTAAATNGTGAATTTTGTAAAACTGTTTACTCATGTATTTTATTACATTTTCAGGAAGTGGACATGTGAATACTAAAAGAAACGGACCCAGCACTATGGTCTGCTGGTAACCTTTGCATGAAAATGACCTAAGTCAGCGTAGTGTTATGGAGATACACGGTAGCGTTATACTCTCTGGTGAGAGTGCAGGTGGTACACCCTCGGTACAGAAAAGAAATCAAAGGTTCCGATTAATTATGTTACTATGGTAAAGAAGCGAGATCAGCCTAAATNACCCTCGGTACAGAAAAGAAATCAAAGGTTCCGATTAATTATGTTACTATGGTAAAGAAGCGAGATCAGCCTAAATGATGGAACCGAGTGGACTCACGGAGTGGACGAAGACGCTGCCGATCTGGCTCGTGTTCTGAGGTGAACTAGGCGAATGGCGTCTGCTTCCGTCATTGGTGGCGTGAACCGACGTCAAACACCGAGTGTTATAACATGACATAAGCACTATGTGCATTATTGCCCTGGTGAAAAATTATATAAAAATTGAAACACATTGGNAGTGTTATAACATGACATAAGCACTATGTGCATTATTGCCCTGGTGAAAAATTATATAAAAATTGAAACACATTGGTAACACCTCTGTTAATTAACAAATGTATGTTAAGCTGGATGTTGTGAAGTTGATGGGGAGTGTCACCGCACTAATAAAATTTAACTTTGATGGAGGCTTTTATNTGTTAAGCTGGATGTTGTGAAGTTGATGGGGAGTGTCACCGCACTAATAAAATTTAACTTTGATGGAGGCTTTTATAGACAGTCTCGCTTTATGAAAACACAATTACCTTATTTGAAATAGACATTTAATACACTTTTACACTTTCTTGTGAAAAGTCTCTGTATTACATTTCCCATGACGTGTTTGTATTTCACTGGCTACAATGTTGCCAGGTGGCTAGCTCCTGATGGGATGGACGAGTCCACCCGGGCAAAGGGGTGTGGGTTGCCATGCTCGATGGCTCTTAATACAATAAAACCCACTCCTGACTGTAGCTTTTAATGAGATGAAGTTGTGTGATATGTTAAGAAAAATGCTGCACACTATTGGTTGAACTTTGGGGCACTTTAGCTTCGGCCTACAGGCCAGCTGACGTCACTTGGTGGTGTGTTANTGCACACTATTGGTTGAACTTTGGGGCACTTTAGCTTCGGCCTACAGGCCAGCTGACGTCACTTGGTGGTGTGTTATGTCGTATGTCGCGGCGCGAGCTGCTACGACATAACGCCTGTACGCCCAATGGCTGTGGCTTTGGGTTAAACACCATTTCGGATCGCTTACTAATTTATTACAAGAGTTACCTCTTGTTCTCGTAATAGATAAAGTAGGGCGGTCTCTTGAGTCACGTAGTACCTATTGGCAAGAAGGTGCAAGTTCTATTCTTGTCAACCTGCACTACGCACTCTTGGTCTGGTGTAGTTGGTGCGGCCCGGTCCAGCTGGTGCAATTGATGTGACTGCGGCAGTGAGAGTGGGCACAAGGAGTTCATGGACGCGTGGTTCACATCAACATCTTTAATTTTTACACAAACTGCCACCATATATCTAGAGTACTGGACTAATTTTTCGTTTATATCTTTATGTATGAAGTCCAGTGGGTTTACCCCTTTATACTGACAATATTTGGGGACACCTTTATTGCTCAACTTTCCCATAATACATATGGAGCTTGCATCAGCTTCATTGCTTCTTTTCAGGTCTAACACTGGTATCTTGTAAAGAGCTTCAGGATGCACATGCCCAGACCTTTCATGCTATAACAAAACCTTCCCTACACATTTTAGACTATACCACCATCAGCCTTACACACTTGCTCCTCTACATTGTTACATGTATCAATTTTTGCATCAGCACACTTTCCCTATGTTTCCACTTTATACTACACATTACTCTTTCTTTTAGTAGTGAACAATGTTTCCTTCCCTTTCCTGTCCATCACCACAACCTTTTCACTTACAAACCCTTTGTTCACAAGCTTTTCCACAGACACTAGGTTTGCCCCTAGGTTTGGTAAATATTATACATCTGTGAAGGAAATTGTTCAACCAGTAAACATCTTCACTGTCACTTTACCTACACACTGAATGTCCAGCTGGCTGTTCACCTATTTCCACACTATCAACAATATTTTCCGACATCTCTACAAACCAATTTTTCCTACAGTCACATATGGTGTGATGCACACGAATATAACAACAATTCACTAATTTTCACATTTTCCATGGACACCTTGGACTCATTGCCTTTTCTATCACCTGAAGAACATCTGAGCTCACTACTTTACCACTAGCCTTTATTGTTTTCTTCTCTGGTGACGATCTCTCTCTCTCTCTCTCTCTCTCTCTCTCTCTCTCTCCCCTCCAACTATTGCAAGCCATAGAGTAATGTCCGAGTTTTCCAAAGTTGAAGCACTTTATGTGGCAACATTTCTTCAAGATATGTTTTAATTTTCCACAATTGTAGCAGTTGCACTGCCGTGCATCTTCATTCTTTCCATGTGATAACTGCTGTACAATCATGGCCTGGGCTTCATCTTCTCATTATTATGGTATGTTATATCTCACTTCCTCTTCACTTTTCTGAAGCATCATCCTGTTCTCATCTGTTAGTAAACTTGCCTTGAACTTGGACAATGATAGGTTTTTCATGTCCGCTTCCAGTGATGGTACACAACTAGCTTACTCCACCATTACATTTCCAATAACCATACCCGCTACCTGACGTTCCATGAACTCGTATCCGGTCTTGCACATTCTCTTCCATAGCTGAGTTACTTTGGTAAAATATTCCTAAATACTCATGTCCTGATATTTGACAAGGTGAGTTAGTTTTTTCCAAATGTATTGCCCCATTCACTAACCCTCCATCATTACAAAGTTCTTCCAATCTTGTCGATGCCTTCTTCGCTGATTCGACATCTACTAAGTCGTCTTTATATTTCTATCCTACATATTTGAAAATTATCGCTAGTGCTATCACTTTGTTTCTGGCACATCGTCTCGTTTCACCTTGAGAAAGTACAAAGCCTGGTGCGTCCTTGTAACCTAACACAGCTTCTCACACATCTATCAGGAGTAACTGCTATTTTACTTCCAAGGCCCACGAAAAATAATTCTCCACTGTATTCTTGGCCACGTTCCTTTTCAATTACTTTAACCCAACTCTCGATGCCATTACTTTTCTAACTTCAGAACATACTGCCACATTAATCACCTTCGTTCATCCGACTCGTTGCTGACATATTTCAACACCTGGTAAGCACTTGGGTGCATAACCTATAAAAAAAATCTACATACCTACTGCTCTAACCAATACATGTATTCACATCTCAATACCATATATCTCACTACCACCTTCCATTATTCAATTCTCACATCTCTACACACGAGAGACAACAGCACAAAAGGACATTACAAAACAGCAACACATGCCAATCTTGGTATAAATTATACACCTACACTTCACATGATACGCCATAATAAAAAAATAAATGAAAAAGTTAAATATACTAACACCAAGATTGACTTTCCAACCCTGTCAAACCCTTATCGCCCTAAGAGGCAATTAAACCCAACTAATTCGAATAAGGGAAAAGCGTGTCAGAATACTTGCAAGATGCAAGGTAAAGCTCGGGCCTCGCAGCAGCCAGATTCCAGCTCCCCTCCTCAGACCCCTGGGGCCTAACAGACATACGCGGCCAATCAGGGCCAGCTGCCTCTGTCCTGGTCCACGCTGCAGTGGCGAGCAACGAAACTAACATTGAAACATCGTCCTCCACAACTGTTTCTCCTACTGTAAGCCCTGCAGATACAGACCAATTGTTTAATGCCATCAAGGCAATCCCTCTTTGGACAAAAAAAATCCCCAGTCTTTGTGTAAATATTAGAAGCATTATTTCAGCTTCTGGTCATCAGGACGGACCCAGCGAGAGGTACTGACAGCAAATGCCAGGCACTCATGATACTACCTAAGACTGCAGATGGCTGTTGGAGGGCGGGACGCCAGTCTGCCCTCTCATAGGTTTAGATTAGGTAATGGTATTGCTCATTGGGATGTCAATGGCGTTCGCAATAAGAAACAAGAGCTGATAGATTTTATTTCTCGGCACTAGGTTCCTATTACAGCTATAAATGAAACACATTTTCCCCCACTGTATAGATTTTCAATACCGGGTTATAAATGCTATAGCCCCGAAAGAGATAATTATGGTAATGGAGTTTTAATTTTAATACATAATTTCGTAGTGTGTACTCCTGCTAAACTGCTGGTACACGAAACACTGGAAGCAATGGGCATTAAAGTTGAACTATGCAATCAACAAGTTGCAATTTATTTTGTTAACTGCCCACTGGGTCACACTATTATGTGGAGATCATAATGAATTAATTAATGCCTCCCCTGTTTTACTCGCTGTTGGCTATTTAAATGCTAAATATCCTGCTTGGAGCTGTCTCGCGCATACAGACAATGGGAATAGCTTATTTAGGCACCAGGAGCAACATAATTATTGTGTCCATTCACCCAGTGAACCTACTTTTGAGTCAATATTAGTTAATTATAGGGTCGATGTACTAGATATCGTGCTAATTAAGCCATTCATATGACCTTTAAATTAGAAGTGCTCCACTAATTGGCTTCGAACCACTATCCAGTCCACAAGTTGCTCAACGAAGTTAAAACAGACAACATGCCAATTGGCAAAATTAAGGATTATAAGAATGCGAACTGGCCTGGATTTAGGGAATACCTGTAAGAGTCATTGAATATACCAGCTTATTAGCACTCCTGAAGAATTAGACTCTGTTGTCGGAACATGTTATGGAGCTAATTCAGACAGGAATTAGTCGACATGTCCTGGAGAAAACCCTGTGGACTAGCACAGGTTCACTGCCTGAACATATCAATGAGTTAATCTCGCGCTAAAATAAGCTGAGTAGTAATCTCGCGTTAAAATAAGCTGAGCAGGTGCTGTTCCTGTGTTCGAACTATGTTAGTTAAAGCCCAGATTAGTGAACTTAGAGGGCGAATTGAAACTGAAATTATAATCTGTCAAACTGAAGTCTGGAATAATAAATTATCCAATTTATACACCTTAGATAGTCTGTGGCACATGACAAATATGTCAATAAAGAAATATGATCCAATCCCGCCTCTTTAAGGCATTGCAGGTACGGCCTACACACCCCAGCAAAAAGCTGAGGCTGAGGCCACTCACTTAGAATTAGCTTCCCAGCCCAATCTAATCCGTGTAATCCAGTATTTGTGGCTCGCATTTACAGGGACCTCCGAGTGTGTTTGAAGCAACCTTCAGATATTGAGTCTGAAACCCACACACGCCGATGAGGTCAAACGAATTATAAAACGTACGAAGCCACATAAGGCACTCAGGTTCGATTCCCTGTAGGCTATAGTTCCCAAGCAGCTACCTGACAGCATTCTTGAAGCTATAGACGAGTTGCCGAAGAATGGTAGAAGCCTCAACTAATGCAATGAAATTATGTTCCTTGCCGGGACACCATCTTCAGACACACTAGTCCAGCCAACCACAGCATTACACATTCTCTACTATATACACCTCACTTCTCCCTCCTAAATTTAGTATTTACAGTAGTTGTACTGGCCCAAACCAACACAGATAAAANCTATATACACCTCACTTCTCCCTCCTAAATGTAGTATTTACAGTAGTTGTACTGGCCCAAACCAACACAGATAAAACAAACACTTCCCGTATTACATTCCCACAGCATCAGGGGACGCCTCACCTTCCACTGGGCTTTAAGTTCCCAGTCCAGGTGGAGCTGTGGCTTCCCCACCAAATCCACAGAAGGTATCTTACCCATCACTGTTGTGTCATGTGTCCGCTGCTCCCTGTGGGTTTCCCGCTGCCCAGCCCTCCGGTTGTTCAGTCTCTGGTCGATCTGGTGCCGATGGCGCTGCCCCAGTCACTAGCTGCTTTGGTGCTGTTGCTGATGCTGCTCTGACTCCTGACACTGCTGTCACTGCTGGCCGCTCTGGTGCCGATGCTGCTCCTGCTTCCCTGAAGGAGGAGCAGCATCGGCACTCCTCTCCGCTTGTTATTTAGGTGCTATCCCGGGTGAACTCCTCTGTTCCCGCAAGGGTCTTTCATGTGTCTCATGCGTAAGTGATCTTGATGTCAAAATCTTATTACTTCACCACCTTGATCCTATACATTACTGGGCTCACCACTTACACCCTGGTAGCCCTCTGGGTTGTTCCCCTCGTACACTTTTCACCAACACAGGATCCTGCCCTCTTCTTGAATCCTTCTTAGTTTGCTCCCTTTGTCACGATATTCCTGTAGTTTTAGCTTCACCAACAACAACAACTTAGTACGTGGTTTCCTTCTCAAAAACATTTCTGCTGAGGTCTTCCCAGTAGTCGTATGTGGTGTATTGTAGTAAGCAAACGCCCACTTATCAATCGTATGCTGCAAGGATATTGCCCCCAAGGACTATTCACCAAGGCCTGCTTCAAGAGTGCTGTATTCACTGGCTGCAGTGTAATAGCATTTGCCTTGCAAATCTGCCTAAATTCTTCCGAACGAGACTGAGGACCATTATCGGCCACCAGCATTTCTGGCAAGCCATATCTGCAAAGGCCGTTCGCATCTTCTCAATTGTTTTCTCCACTGTGGTGCTTTGCATTGGACATACCTCCCCCCATTTAGAATAGTAATCCACCAAAATCAATAGCCTTTCTCCTTCCTTTTCCGCAAATTCGACATGTACTTGTTCCTCCACCTGAGAATTCGCTGGCCAAGATACCTTTGAGGCGCGTTATGTCTAGACAGCTGACAAGCTGTGCATCTCTTCATTGTGTTCTTAATCTCATCGTCCATTCTAGACCACGACACATAACTTCTCCCCAGCATTTTCATCCGTACCACCCCGGGATGACCTTCATGCAACATCTGCAACACACCCTTTCTAAGCCCCTGTGGAATTACTACCCTGTCTCCCTACATAACACTATTGTCTTCCACAGCCAACTCATCCCTCTTGCTTATGTAAGGGTTGATGTTGGGCTCACTGACTTGATTTGGCCACCCATACCAAGCATAATTTTTTTACAGTTTTCAGTACTTCGTCCTGTTCTCTCTCCTNATCCCTCTTGCTTATGTAAGGGTTGATGTTGGGCTCACTGACTTGATTTGGCCACCCATACCAAGCATAATTTTTTTTACAGTTTTCAGTACTTCGTCCTGTTCTCTCTCCTTTGCCATCTCTTCCGCCTTAATCGGTTAGGTTCTGAAAATGCTGAATCAGGAAGACTGGTTGCTCTATGGTCCGTGCATGAGATAGTGGTAACTTTGACAGCGCGTCGGCACTACCCATGACCTGCTCTGTCCTATACTCAAGCGAATAGTCATATGTTGATAAGAGAAATGCCCACCGCTGCAACCGTGCCGCTCCTAGAGGCGGAACTGCCTTCTTAGGTCCGAAGTTGGTGGTTATGTGCGTATGATCTGTGTACAGTGTGAAGTGGTTGCCATATAGGTATTTGTGGAATTTCTGCAACCCAAATACAATGCTCAAAGCTTCCCGCTGTAACTGGCAATAACCCTGCTTTGCTATGGACAGAGTTTTGGACTCTAAGCAAATGAGCCATTCTGTGCCATCTGGCATCGTGCGACAACATCGCTCCCACTCCATATTGAGAGGCATCACTCGCTACCATTAATGGTTTGAACGAGTCAAATGGTACTAGCACTGGAACCTGGAGAATCCATTCTTTACTCTCTTCAAACAACTGCTGGCCCTGTACATCCATGAGGCTCCTTGCGCCAACAAATTCTACAGTGGTTTCAACTAGGTCTACACACCTGCAACAAATCCGGCATAAAAATGTATCAACCGTAAATAAGCCTTTAACTGTGTGCTTGTGGTTGGTGATGGAGCCTCCTTTATAGTCTCTTGTAGATCATTAGCCGCCCTAATGCCATCCCCACTGAAACCATACCCCAGAAATTTGACCACACTTTCAAGGAAATGGCACTTCTCTTTTCTGGCCCGTACCCCATGTTCTTGCAACCTCTGCAGCACTGCTTTCAATCTTCTTGCACACTCCTCTACTGAGCACCCTCGTATGAGGATATCGTCTAAATATGCCACAACCCCTGTTATGCCCTGCAAAATCTGCTCCATCACAACTTGAAAAATGCCTGGAGCACTTGACAATCCAAAAGGCATTCTACAATATCGATACAAACCCTTGTTAGTATTTACTGTCACCATCTCTTGTGATTCTTTTCCCACCACCAAATTCTGACCATTTGCCAAAAATGCAAAACATCATCAATACATGGAAGTGGCTGGCATACTAGCTCAATCCTCTTAACCTTAAATCTGCTCACAACCTTACCTCGCCATTTACTTTTGGTACCACACCACCTGGGGGCTAGCCCAATTACTGTAGCTCCTGCTTCACTTTCTCTTCCAGTGCATACGGTACCATTCTTGCCTTGAGAAAGACTGGCGAAACTCCATTCTAGAGAGTAAAGTTGGCCTCAAAATGTTTGATTAGAATTATCGCCCCATAAGTCTGCTCAGTTCGCTCTCTAAGATTCACGAGCGTGTTTTATTGTGGCGCCTAGAAAATCACATTCGTAAAACAAATATTTTTTTCCAAATGAGCAGTTTAGCTTTAGGAAAAATAATTCCACCATTCATCAGCTGGTCAGATTATCCGAGCATACTACTAATACATTTAACGGGCATCATTACACTGATGCAGTATTCTTATATGTCAAAAAGACATTTGACAGGGTATTCCACGTAGGGCAGGGCTAGTTTATAAATTATATGAGAAACATTTCCCGTATGGCTTTATTAAGTTATAAGCCTCCTATTAAAAAAGGCTTTCCTTCGCTGTATCAATCAAAGGAGCAAATTCAGATAAAATAATTAGGGTTGCAGTCCCTCAGGGCAGCATATTATGTCCAATTTTATATTTACACCCACGATATTCCGCACCCCTTATCAGCCATATTAATTTAGGAGTTTATACCCGTGACACAGTCATCTATACACGATCTCACAATGTTGAACTTGCTACTCAGTCCCCCCATACACAGCTTAATGAGATAGAAAATTATTTTCGCATGTGGTGTGACGCGGTCAGTTACCAGAGTTGGAATGTAATGATTATGGATTTGCCTGGCGCCACAGCTCCGCGGTGAGCTGATGAGATTTTTGGGTC